>VUQR01014310.1:16916-32297 GCA_015108515.1 Hemichromis elongatus | reverse complement strand
TAAGTTTCCTAAAGAAAATGGTAAATGGCCTGTATTTATATAGCACTTTACTAGTCCCTAAGGACCCCAAAGCGCTTTACATTACAGTCATGCACCCATTCACACACTGGTGATGGTGAGCTACATTGTAGACACTGGCGCCACCGGGCCCTCTGACCACCACCAGTAGGCAACGGGTGAAGTGTCTTGTTCAAGAACACAATGACCGAGACTGTCGGAGCCGGGGCTCGAACCGGCAACCTTCAGATTACAAGGTTGGTTGAAAGACTGTGATGCATCAAACAAGGTTTTGTCAGTATATGTTGTCCATAACAATGATAATGACAAACCACAGTTCTATAATATATAAACAAGAAATCTACAAACTACAAAGAGAAATGAGAATTGCTAAAAGTATAAACATACTTTTCATTTTCTGTGCTTTTAAGTAAACCACCTGGACGCCAGTTGGGCGTAGACATGATTGAGCAGGTAGATGATGATGTCCTCAGCTCCGAGGCAGGGCTGAAAAGCAAACTTAAGAGGATCCTGATGTGGTCTGACTATAGTTCGGAGTTGGTCAAGGATGAGTCTTCATAACGTGGGAAGTCAGTGCCACGTGGCTGTAATCCTGCACTGGGACCCTCTGTAGACTCAGACTCAACATGAACAGTTTATCAAAGACTCCACAAAGCTGGGGGCACGGGCCTTGAAGACATGGGGACTCACCCCGTCTGGTCCAGCTCTGTCCTCACTGCCCTCAGCTCCTCAGTTGTTGGATGGCCTGAATCCAGTGATAGTCTTCATGCCGCTCCACAACTTCTCATGCTGCTCTGCTGGAGTTTCCACTTCAGCTTTCTCCTTTAATTGTCCTTAGCCTCTCTGCTCTTGCCCTTCAAGAACACCTGAACCATTTTCACCTCCTCTCTGTTGCCTGGTTCTCCTCATTCATTTTGGAGGGCTTTAATGTCCATAGTCGCCCACATGATAATAGTTTAATGTTTTTAATAGTGATATACTGTCTTCCTATACCACTCCAAATAGGTTTGTAACTACCAGAGCGCCTACAGTAGTGCTTGTACTCCAGATTGACTCTGTTTGATCCAGCAGTGCTTTGTTCTCCTTAACGGCCAGCTGAAGTTTATCAGATTAGAGCCCAGCTTCACCCTGCATTTAAGGCTAGTGAACTTTTACCATTACACATTAGACATGAAGGCTAAATGAGATTAAATTCTTCTTTTTCTAAGTATCATTCCCTAAATGGGCATTTACACTAAGTCTTAGAAGGTATTGTGCAAGAAAAGTCGCTAAGTACAGACCAAAAAAGGTAAAAGAACATGAAATGTAGTCATGCCCAGAAAATGATCCTGCTGTTCAAATCACTGTTGCTATGTGATGTTAATGCTGTCCTTGTGGATTTACATGTCCCTGTAGGGTCAGTTACACTGATCTTTGGTATCAGCTTACCTGTGTAAGGTTAGATATAAGCATCAGATGTGATATACATTATGGATGTATGATGTGCCGGGGCAGCCAAATTACAGGTAAACGTGTCAGGTGGGAGAGATGTGAACAGATCAGTGGGAAAGGAGAATGTTCCATCCTCTCTCAGCTCAGTTTGACGTTGCAAACATTTTATTTCTCACCATCATGCATTGGACTTGCTAATAAAGTCTGGTTTAGCTATATCTGTGTGTGTGTGTGCATGCGTGCGTGCGTGCATGCCTTCCTCTCATCTGACTTTTAAATGCTGGACCATTTGGTAAGGATCCCATTGAGATGAGATGATCTTATTAAAAACCATCGGTGTTGTTTCCAGGGAGGATATCAAAGAAGCTCCGTGCAGTGTCAGGAGTCATTTATCAGGAAATTGAGATTTGTTAGTGGTTTAGTGAAGCTTCTTATCAAGCATGGTTGAAGGAATGTTGCTGCTGCGCATGCAGAATGTGGTAAGATTGAAATAGACAAGAAGTGCATTTGTTAAATACTTTTGGTCTGCAACACCTCCACAAAGACCAGCAGCCATTTCATTTCTTCTTTTCACACTCCTTTCTCACCTCTCCAGTGTTTCCCTGCCTCCACACAGCCAATATTACATTAAAGCACATCTTAATGCTTCTTTCTCTGGCAGTTTCTTTCTCTGGTGGATATTGAGGCACTTATTAATATCAAGGAGGGCCACTGCTCCTGGGTCCTAGACAGTTTTTCTATGCAGCACACATGTTAGCATGTCTCATGTATTTCCTGTTCAACTAAGCATTTCAGTCAGGCTTTATTTAATTACCCTGGGGGTTGCATCTGGCCTGATATCTATAGGTGGATGCATTAAGAAGCTCTAACATAAACTGACTGCTGGCCTTATGCTGATGAAGTATCAAAAAATACAATAAGTATAAGATCTCTATGGTATAATTCCAGCATGAAAAGAACAAAAGAAATATACATTAATCTCATCTTCTTGTCTGAGAGAGAGAGAAACAAGACAAGCATTCATCTCAAGAAAACGTTCAAGCTTGACTCTGCAACTATTATGGTAAAATTTAGAGCAGACAGAAAGTACAAACCTATCAAGTGCTGTCTATGGAAAAAAATGAAATCTGCAAACGTCAATGCTTTCAGTGATACAGTTGTTGTTGGGCATATAGTTCCAGCTTTCCAAACCTCTCGAGAACCTCCAGCCAGCACTGAGAACAGTGTCAAATATATAGTTTCTTGAAGCTGCTGCTAATTTTAATCTAATTTCAAGAATTTGCTAATCTGAAAAACTACACAAGAATACTTAACAAACAGGACACAGCAGGAGGAAATGTAAGACGAAGATGTGGCCAAGAACAGACAACATATACACAAGAGGGAATGAGGGTAGAGAGGACATAGAGTTATGACACAGGAGAAGCAAAACTAAACACGACACACAGGAGATCACATCCGTCACAAGTTCACACACAAGTTACACATCCGTACTGAGACTTAGGAAAAAATATGTGAAATTGACTCTGGGACTGGGGATAAACAGACATGGAGATGTGACAGACTGGAGACAAAAGGGGAAACGGAGAATGACATGGAGCAGGACTACAGATGTATTACCACGACAAGAGTAGGAACACATACAGCAACTGAGAAAGAACACAGACAGAATGACAGACACACAGAGACAGGCGCTAACAACCAAGGAACAGAACTAAAAACATGGTTAACAAATTCAGGAAATAATACTATACTCAAGGATGAAACACTATAGAACTGGAATACAATATCAGTTCATAAAGCCACAAAACTACAGACACTGGGTCGTCAACCAAGGAAACATAATAACCAGAAATTACACTCTGAAAGAGACAACCCTGTAGGCACCAATCCCAAGAAAATCAGCTCCCATGACGGTGTCTAAGGATGGCAATATGCTCAGGAAGAAGAGGAGTAAGAACAGACTCAACATTATTCAAGTTTCCCTGAGGTGGAGAGCCCTACAGTGTGCTATTAGGACGGTACCAGAACTATGGTTTCAGTTATAGTCCAGTTTGCTTTGCCGATTCTAAATGTGGGATCTGTGTTTTTAGTTTGAATCAATTTACCTGGTGGTAAATCAGCACTTATATAAGTGTTTGTACTGATGAGCACACAAACTTAGTTTCTAAATAAAACATATGTTAGCACTAAGTTAAATTTAATAGATATGGTATGCTGGGTTGTTTTTACTGTCACTGCTTTGTTTAAAGATGGGCCATTCAATGTGTCCAACTTAGCTCAAGGGTGTTTAATTTCATTCCATTAAAGCGCACTGAATTAAAGCAAATAGACCCCTGGAGGATTTGGGATACATTTATATTATTGCAGGATGAATATGGATGTGCAGTGATGGCATATTCTGGTGGTTTCCAGGTCACTGAAATGGGAATTTGTCATTCCAGCAGAGAAAAGTCATTGTGACAGAGGGCAGGGCGGGATGCTCAGCAGTTTGGATAATGACATATGTGCTGAGTGAACACGCTGAATTATAGCAACATCTGCCATAGATTCTATCCCGTCAGCACTGCACTTGTGTGACTATTTTCTGCTGTTATCTTTTCATTTTGATTAAAAGTGGAACCAAATCTATATATTTGTTCTGACTTCCTTAAAATACAGCATGGAGCTGATACAGCTCTGCTTTATGATAGTTTTGTGATTTTGTGCTTGCGGGGATTTAGGTTGTGCTTGGGGTTCAGTGCCACACATGGGGAAGATTTTCAGTAGTTGTTAATTTGGTGATATCTGATGCTACTAGTGGTAATAGCTGTTAGCGATGCACTGCTCTGTTAGCTACATGTACTTTGTCCAGGCAAAGCAAGCCACAAAGTCAAGCTCAGACAACTGGAAGGTTTCATGTCAGAAGTATTTCACCAGTTTAGCCTGCTCTCAGTTGCTGTGCATCTGTAAGTCATTTTGCAACCCCTTTTCATGCTATACCTGATTTAGTCAATGTTGTACCTTTTATATTCTATTGTGTGCTGATTACTTGGTACAGTTTTCACCATGGTTATCATGTATTCAAATGTTGTGGGGGGCCCAGGAGATCACTATACCACTATACTACCAAATAAATTACTTGAGATGGAAATATTAATCTTCTTTTGACTATAGTGGTGCCGAATATGGCCAATGTTAAAACATTTTTATGTGTAAATATGTCACTGCTTGAGGCTGTTGATTGGGTGCTGTAGTCTGCTCTTTGGGAACATGTTTGGGAAGTCTGTGTTCGTTAACAATATCAATATATGACTGCCTGTTTTGGTGCACCAGGTCTTTTTTGAAATCATGAGTAGGAACTTCATCAGTGGCGGGGAAGTGAGAGACTTCCTGAGTTTTTTCTTCTCTGTGTCTCAAGAGAAGAAAAACTCCTCCTTAATTACAAGAAGTAATTAAAACAAGCGTCTTATATATTTATTTAACCCATCAGCAGGGACCTGCTGGCCATGTGCGATGCCAGCCAGGCCTGTTAACTGCAACTGCCAGTCTGAAAACTCTGAGGCAACTGGCATTGAAGCCATTTCTCTGATTTCCCAGTCATCATGTACTGCTGTCAGCATTAAGTAATGTTTTCAGTTTAGAGTGCTCTGGTCGGAGGTGGCACAGAAACTAAACCTAATCTGATTAAGACAGCCAGAGTAACCGAAAGCAGGGAGGCTGAACTAAACATAGTGGAGGTTTTAAAAATGAGAAAAAGTATAAATGAGAGCTGGAATTGGTTTTCGTGCACTCATTATTGTTTCCAAAAGAAATAAAATCTTTGTTTCTCATGTTGCTGCTTCTAACTTTTCAAAATAAAACAGGGAAATGATGGATAATGCAATAAGACATGCAGACATAAACACAAAAAGCACAAAGAATCCCCCAAAGTGTCATGGTATTAAAAGCAAAACCCGCACAGGTATTTGACACTTTATTGTACCAGGTTTAAAATACAGGCTCCAAACTATACAGCCCAGTACAACAGAAATTATTAGAATTATGCCCGGTGCAACAGAAGTCAGGTAAGCTCTCACTACCAAAACAAAATGATTACTTATCTTATTTCCAATAAAGAATAAAAAGTAATATAAAACTACCTGTAAGCACCAGAGGTCTCTTAGCTTTGTGTCTTGGCTTCACATGGTAAGAAATTGCCTGAAGAAGTAAGTAAGGTATCAAGTCTTTGTTGAAATATTGCTCAGTACTGGTAAATCCAATCCAGCAAAGGAAAACAGTAAAAGTGTGAAAACCATGATTGGAGAAAGTTTCAGTTTCTCTCAATGGAAAGTCAGATTTTGAACTTTCTAATTCACCGATTTTTTTTAGAATTGTTTTAACATCCATGACTTTGGTCACAAACAGTTTGTTTTGCCTAGGGGCTTTTTCAAGATTCAAGATTCAAAGCGTGTCATGTGTGCAAAGAAAAAGCATTTCTCTGTACAATGAAATTCTTTCTCTGCTGTCCACATGCAGATATCATTTAATAAATAGGTAAAATACAATAGCATGATTAAATAAATGGAGACAAAAAAATTGACGTATTAAATAGATTTATGTGCAAAAGAGCTATGAGCTTAAAATGCTGGTTTGATATGGAAGATGACCTGATGTGCAAAAATTATTATTACTGCTAAAATAGGTCAGCTGCTCAAGAGTATGAGAGCAGTGAGGAAGAAGGAGTTGTTGAGTAGAGATTTTCTAGATTTCACACTTCTAAACCTTCGTCCCGAGGGCAGAAGTGTGAACAGTCCATGTTGGAGGTGTGTGGGGTCTTTGACGATAGAGGCAGCTCTCCTCTGGACTCTGTGATGATAGATGCTCTGCAGTAAGGGCAGCGGGGTCCTGGTGATCTTCTCCGCAGTTGCTATCACTCTGTAGGTGTTTGGGGTCCATAGCAGTAGTGCTGCCGTACCATGTAGTGATGCAGCTGGTCAATGTGCTCTCTACAATCCAGCTGTAGAAGCTGCTGAGGATCTTAGCTGACATACCAAATTTCCTCTGCCTCCTCAGGAAATACAGCCGCTACTGAGCCTTCTTGACCAGCTGTGTGGTGTTTAGTGTCCAGGTGAAGTCCTAGTTATCTGAAGCTGCTCATGCTGTCCACTTGAAGGCCCTGGATAAACAGCGGCTGGTGAGGCCTCTCCTTCTTCCTCATGTCCACTATCATCTCCTTTGTTTGATCAGTATTGAGGGCGAGGTTGTTGTCCCCACACCAGGACACCAGACCCACCACCTCTTTCCTATAAGCTGCTTCGTCCCTTCCAGTAATGCGACCAATCACTGCAGCATTGTCCATGAACTTCAGTATGGTGTTATCCCTATTGGAGGCGACACAGTGTACTTGGTGTAGAGGAAGGGACTGTGGATGCAATCCTGTGGAACGCCAGTTTCAGTAATAATTCTGGTTGAAGTCCTGTTGCCATCCTGACGGACTAAGGCCTGCCAGTCAAAAAGGCCCGTAGTCAATCACAGAGGGTTGGGTGCAGGCCGAGTTTGTGAGGGATGACTGTATTGAAGGCAGAACTGCAATCAACAAAAAGTACCCTGATGAATGAGTCTTTGTTTTCCAGATGGGGAGGGAGTAGTGAAGGGCAGCAGCGATGGCATCTGACATAGACCTATTGGGCCGGTAGGCATACTGCAGGGGTTCCATAGTGTCTGTAATGTTACTCTGGATGTAGGCCAGCACCACTTTGCAAAGTATGGGGGGTCTGGGAGGGGGTTTGAAAGGTCCGAGATCTAAATGCGAGAGACCGAGTGCGCAGCATGTGTCGTACTTGACCGTTGATCCAGGGCTTCTGGTTGGGGAACCTTCTGACGTGTGTGGTTGGCACAATATTGTCAACACAGGTGCTGATGTACCCAGTCACATATTTAGGGTAATCCTGTATATTGACAGAGCAGTTCTCCATAGTGGCTGCAGTTTGAAACTTTTCTGAGGTCTGAAGGACAGGAAAAGTTCTGGCCCTGATAATATTGGAGGGCAGATCCTTACTAACTGTGCTTAACAGTGAGCAGATTTTTTTTTTTTTGTTGTTGTCATGTGGGATGCTCCTCAAGTTGTCACAACAGGGTTCCTTATTTTTGGAAAGAGTACATTATTGTGCAAAACATCCCCAAAGTCACTCAATGACCACAGCCTGGTGGCACGTACGTCTCTTACTAAATCACTGAGAAATGATGGGAAATGCCTAAAGATGAATTATGGGTGTTTAGGATGTATTGATCACCTTACTAAATATCATTCTGGCACACTCTAAGGGTGCAAAAACTCTTTTTATTTTTTTCTGCCACTAAAATCACCATAGGGAGTGTGCTTTATCAGCACTTTTACTTGTGCTATACAGTATATCCTGTATCACTGAATGGTATGCTCATCCTACTGGGCGACTTCAATGTTCACGTGGGCAATGGCAGTGAGACCTGGACTGGGAGGAACAGCGAACCTGATCTGAAAAGATGAGCTGAGTTGTCAACTGTGGGAATATATCTTATTTTGCTAGTTTGCTTAACAATAACAAACACCCAAGGTTCCTGTTTGAAACCATCAGCACACTCCCCAATCCTCCTCAGTCTGCTTTACCTCCAATGTCCTCTAATTACTGTAAAAACATTTTTGATTTCTTCACTGGCAAGATCAACAGCATCAGGTCAAGTTCAAGTCTGTACTTCTTCAACCACCCCACTAATTTCCTAAACAAAGCTTTTTGACAGTCTCATACATGTACACTTTATCCTGCCCAGTGGACAAACCTACACAATGCTTATGCTAACAAGAAATGTGTAAGTTCAAGTACTGATTGCACATTATTCTATATTAGTGTATATGTATCTATTATTATTATTATTTCACAAAACTTCACGAAACATCCTCAGCTCATGGGTGAATGTATACTTAATTTCATAATGAATCATCATATTCTATATACCACATCATATTCCATATACCATCATATACCATATTACTCGTGTTGTGAAGACCTACCGGTACATCGGCTTGAATAATCACATTGTAGGCATGAGTATTACTTATATGGGGAAATAACATATGATGTGTAGACCTTACAGTGATGACTGTTACAGTGTGTGTTGAGGCAGGTCTGTTATCAAAACTGGCTGACTGCTGAGTGAATCATATTACCCATTGTCACTGTAGACCTCAGGATGTTGCTAATGATATACATATTTTTAGCACCGAGTTTGGCCGAGTTGCTCTCTATGTGCCTTAAGCGAAATTTGATCCATCCGTCCCCACAAATATGTTAATGTTTGCAGTTTACAGTGACCTGATTTATGGTTTCTCAAATGAAAAAATAGGGACAAAAGCTAAAATTTACTTTTACACGCCTAATTAAGTATTTACTTGATATCTACATAATAAATTACATGACATTGTTATTGCTATGGGAGAGGAGTGCAGGGATTCACTGAAACTTGCAAACATAAGTAGAAATACTGTACATCAGGCAAAAAGAGCTTCTTGAAAGCTTGAAAGACAGTATTTGGCATGACCACCTTTATTCTTCAACAAAGCGTGAATTCTTTTAGGCAAGCTCACTGGTCTTTAAGTAGTCTTCAGGAATACTTCTTCAATCTTCTTGAATCATATTGAAAAGCTTTTTGTTGGATGTTGGCTGATTTATTTGTTCTGTTCTCTGTCAAGATTATGCCACACTGCTTTAGGGATGTTGAGCTCCAGGATCTGTTTAGGCTAGTCCATGAATGATAACGCTCCACTGTCTATTTTCTATTCAGGTATACTTTTACTGCATTGGCAGAAATAGTAATTTGTTACACTGCTCATTACATTATCCTTGTGTTACTCTGTGAAATGCATTGTTACACTATATTGCCAAAGTAATCAGTTTGACCACCGTCAACCTGGAAGCTGGGTATCAAAGATTCCATAGGTCCCTCATCCTATTCACGTAACCCCTTCTGATGGGGTTACTTGCATAGTAGCGTTCCAGCAGCGTCCTATTTTCTTCTCTTTCCCACTTATCCCTTTTTGTTCCAGTAGCTCACATATAAAACATAAACACAGTATATTCTGTTCACTATGTATCAACAGTTAGGTACATACATTCTTGAATTTGCATGGAATAATACCTAAGATTGCAATTCTTGTGATTCTTTATAAATAGAGTGACAGAGCGTACCCCTGTAACCAGGGTTACTCATTCTTGTGAACAAATGCATGCTCACAGTTTGAGAGGAGAAAAGGCGTGACTGTGCTGCTGTCTGAAGTTGACATCACTCTGAGCAGGATGCATGATTTTATGGTTACAATGTGATAGATTTGTGGGTATTTCTCGTTACCCACCTGATGATAATAACTTGGAAAAATAAAAAGACAGTAAAAATGAAAAAGATTTACAAATATTTTTCATGGAATTTTGAAAAGGTTCCCAGTATTCAGGTTTAGCATTCATGACTGAATGTGCATCAGCCAAACAAAATATATTTAAAAAAACACATTAGATGCTTTCTAAAGGCTTTAAAAATGTGGGACGCCTATATTTATTTATTTATATTTTTTTTTTTCAAATTTTTATGCTATTGCCTGACTCAGATAACTGTCACTTTTAATTTAAAAAAAAAAAAATGTTTTTCTTCACCTTTCAAATGCCTCATTTCTACATAACTCTGTGTACATATTCAGGCCAGCCACAGGTCCATTCCTTTATGTGAAAACATCTGTGATCTGTGGTGTGTTGGCAAAAGTCCTCTTTCTGTTTTTTCAAGTTTGGAATTTCCGCACACATTGTGATCAAACCCTGCAGGATAACCAGAGACGTGGCGCTCAGAGAATCCAGATTTTATATCTTTTGGAGAAATCCACAAAAACAAAGATGGTGGTAGATATACAGGACAAAGTCGACATATTTTTAAAAAAAATTTCTTTTTTCATTTAAAAGAGTTGGTGATGCTACATTTATTGTTATTTAAAAGTTCCTTTAAAACAACTCCTAATAACTTAACCAGAAATGCTTCAAAATGCCTGCCAAGTGTGGCTGGTTGAAAAGAATTATGGATCCTGCTCATGTTGTTCAAATTTAATACTTATCTGCCACTGATCCCTGCTGTGACCTTCATCTTTTTACCCTTTTTCTGACACTCCCTTGATGAGCACATGAATAACAGTGTTTGGTTAATATTCTGAAGTTATATAACTACCTGTCTGTCTGCTTTATCTCACAGCAATGTAAAGAGGTTGCATGGAAAATATTTGTTTGCTTAAAAACTCTCCAGCATCAAGGCACATTTTCTATTCTTTCAATAGGCTGTTTAATGACAGGCTGTTTAAGCTGTTTCCCTTGTGGCTTTCCTCCTTTATGTTCATGTCTTCAGCACAAAAGGCTGTAAGTGATGAGTGTGAGTCACTTTCTCTCAGCCTTTGCAAAGCTGTGCCATAATAAGGCTTTTGCAAAGGCTGACTGCTGTTTGGAGAGGAATACAACAGCAGGAGTCACCCCTGGAGAAACAATACCACTGCATTTAAAACCACCTTCATTTTCGTCATCTACATATTGCTGCCTTTTGTTTCCTGTTTTCGTTTCTTTATTTTCTACAACCAGTATCACGATCTGAATCCATTTCCACTTGAGCCTTTATTTTATAAAACAAGTCTTCCTCACCTGGAATATGGATGTCAACTGAAAAGCAGGTCAATTGTTATTACTAACCATGCTAAAAGCTGAGCAACGCAATAGCAAATAACTTTTCTCAGTTAGCTATATGTCACAATTCCTGACAATATGCTTTAATAATGTCACTAAAGCTGCTTTAAGAACAAGAAAAAACAATTATTTATTATTACTTTATTATTGTATATAAGGACAGATGACGGCAACTTGGTTATGGCGTTCCATGTATGCCCTGCCTGCTAACATCTTGCACCCTGCTGTTATATGCTGGATTGTCTCAGGGGCATCTTTATACAGCCTGCACCTGGGGTCTTCCCTGGGCCTCTATGGATATTGTGCTCAGACTTTGTTCCTGTGCTGCCATGATTAGTGCCTCTGTGCTGTCTTTCAGTCCAGCTTTGTTCAGCCACTGGTAGGATTTCTGGATGTCAGCCACTTCCCTCTGGATCTTGTTCTTATAGTTCAGCTGACTCCTCAGGACTTGCTTGGCCCTCTGCAGCGTTCATAGCTGGTTGCAGGATTCCTAGCAGCCTCTTCATGGTTCCCATTTGCATCTGGGATTCCCAGGTACTTGTAGCTGTCCTCAATGTCTGCAATGTTGCCTTCTGGTAGTACGATTCCCCTCAGTTCTGATTACTTTCCCTCTCTTTGTTATCATCCGACTACAGTTCTCCAGTCCAAATGACATTCCAATGTTGTTGCTATATATCCTGGTGGTGTAACTCAGCAAATCGAGGTCTCGTTCACTCTTGGCATACAGCATGATATCATCCATGTAGAGCATGTGGCTGATGATTGCTCCATTCCATAGTTGGAATCCATAGCCAGTCATGTGTATCTATAGCCAGTCTTGTCAATGATCTGGTTCAGGCATATGCAGAATAGCAGTGGAGACTGAGCATCTCCTTGATAGATCCCGCAATTTGATGGTGACTTGTTCTACTGGCTTGAAGTTGGCCTCTAGTGTTGTCCGCCAAATTCCAATTAAGTTCCTGATGAAGGCTCTTAGGGTCCTGTTGATTTTGTATAGTTCTAGGCACTGCCAGGATCCAGGTGTGGCGCATTGAGTCATAGGCCTTCTTGTAATCAATCCTGGCAGTGCACAGGTTGGTCAGCCTAGTCTTGCAGTCTGAGGCGACTGCTCTGTCTACCAGTAGCTTTTGTTTTTGGCCTCTGGTGTTCTTGCCGATTCCTTTCTGTGCCCTGCTCATGTATTGAACCATGTGCCTGTTCATCTTAGCCGCTATGATGCCTGACAGGAGCTTCCATGTGGTACTGATGCAGGTTATTCAGGCTGGTAGTTGAATGGGACTGGTCCCTTCTGGGGGTCGTTAGCGATCAGGGCTGTCTGGCCTTCAGTTCGCCATTCTGGGTGTCTCTCATCGACTTGCTGCTGGTTTATTTGTACTACCACGTAATCCATGAGCATCTGGCAGTACAAATGAACAGCTAGATGCTCATGGAGTGCAGTCAGCTACTTCAGCCAGTAGGCTTGTCAGGGCCTGGTCCTGTCCAATTGGAGAGCCTTTCTTGAAGTTTGCCACTGTGATGGTTACTGGACCCTGTTCAGTAAGGTTGCTGTGTTTACTGTTTTCAAGTATTTGCCTAAGTGATCTGAAAAGGAAAGCTGTATTCCTCTACAGAAACTTTGGCTTGCTACTCAGGCCTCTCAAGGCAGGTATAGGTGTTCAGCTCCTCAGATAGAAAAGCTGTCTCCCCCCATGCTGTAGCTCTTCCTTTGTAGTCTGTTATAATCTTTAGCACACTCCACATGTACCTGATGTTTGAATCAGAGGGGCAGAACTCCATCTTTTCCCTGTACCATCCCTTAGTCATTTGTATTGCTTATCTTAGTGTGTACTGGGCTTTTCTGTACTGAAACGGATTTAGAGGCAGCTGTCCTTACTTTGAGCGCACCTTTTTGTTGACCCATGGCTTCTCGTTAGAGTAAGTTTGTACAATAACCCACAGCACGATGTCATTGACGCATTTGTGGATGTATCCAGTAACATATTCTGCATAGCCGTTTACACCATTGTTGGCGGCAGTTTGAAAACTTCCCAGTCTGTTGTGCACAAGCAGTGTTCCTTCTCCATGGAGCTTACTGCTCCTTGTGGCTGTACAAGTTGTAGTCAAAGCATCTCACTGTTCACTGCTGCCATGGTGTAGATAAGCTGGTTAGTCTTGTTAATGGTCATGGTAGCTCTCATCCATAGTGCCACATTCACATCATCTAGTAGATCTTCTGAATTTGTCATGGTCCTGGGACGGTGACCCAGCGTTTTGAGTTTATTATTATTATTTTCTAGTTTCTTCTGTTATGGTATTGGTTCTTAGGTTTGATCTTGTATTTAATGTTTAGTGCTCTCCCTTCTGTGCCCGGTTCGTGTCCTTGTGTTTATGTTGTGAAACAGTTCGTGAGTTTCCTGTTTTACTTTGAAGGTCTGCATCTCATCATGTCTAATTAGGTTCAGCTGTGCTCCCCTCTGGTGTGTCATTCCCTCATTACCCCGTGTGTATTTATTGCGTGTGCCTGCCTGCGGTCCTCGTTGATTCGTCTGCGTCTCTGTTATCTTGTGTTATTCTGCATGATTCTGCATTACTCTGTGTTATTGGGTCATCTCCTCGTCTCTCTGCTCCTCATCCCATGTCCTTATGTTTTCAGGTTTGTTTATTAGTGTTTTCCCTGTTTAGGTTTATGTTTAGTTCTGCCCTCGCCTTTGTTACGTATTCTGCACTGTAAATAAATACACTCGCATCTCCACCGCTGTCTGCATCCCGGGTCCTCCTTTTCGCACCACACGACTGCTGCCCCAGCCATGACAGAATCCACCTAGAGTATACTCTGGAACCATTGCAGACAGAATTAGTAAAGTCTACCTGTTCTTACTTAATATCATCTCCAAACTTCCTTTCCAGAGCAAAATCTTGGAAAAAGCAGTGACCACCTAATGTATTTCCCACCATGAGTTCTTTAAAATAATGACTTTTTCATTGCCACTGATTCTGAACACATCCTTATCCTTCTGGATCTTTTTGCTGGCTTTGATACCTTTTTTGTACTTCTAACCAACTATCTTCAACAATCTTAGCTTCACTGGTACTGTGCTCTCCTGGTTCTTCAGCCGAACATAGTTTGTCATCATTGGAGACTCCCATTCCACCTCTGCTCCAGTTAACCACCTTGTGCCTGAAGGTTCTGTGCTTAGACCCCTTTTCTTCACCATCTATATACTCCCACTTGGTCAGATCATTTAGTGACATGGTCTCTTTCCATTCCTGTGCTGATAACACACAGTTTTTTCTCAGTACCAAACCCTCCACCCAGCTCCCTTTGCAGTCCCTTGTCAACTGTCTATGAACACATAATAGGGATGATTAGGGATGAAGGGTGTGTTGCAGGTACAAGGGAAATGAGGGATAACATTATTTTCTCATTACTGAGCAAGTACCTTTAAGCTCTCAGGTGGAAGCAGCGGCAGATGCATGAAAAATTAACAGTATTGTTAATAAGTCTTTCTGTTAGATTTAATTATGAATTAACTGAAGGTGCTAAAACACTGTTGTAAGTCATTCTTTGCACACCCTTGGGTATAAATAATAGTAGGGTCTGTTTTGTAATATATTGTTTGGCAAAAGATGCATACAAATACAACATAGTCAGATTACTTGTCAGCTGGCAAAAATGCTATCCCCGTCCATCCAAATGGAGAAAAAGAAGAGTGCCATCTGTTATATCAGATGTGTTAGAGTTGCAGCTGAGAATTTTAATTGTATCAGTGGTTACTGACCTCTTACTGTCGTAAGGTTTTCATTTTGATAAATTGGAGGTAGAAATTTAAATCATAGTTTTCAAAGTTTTTCATATCTCTGGGGCTTGGTAATACAAAGGGAACTCTATTGTATTTGAAAGTCTTTTATCCGTAGAGACCACAGTTGTTCATTCTGGCCTTACCATTGGGCTGACTTTTAATTGGTTGTATTTGATTTTCTTCTTTAGGAGAAATAATTTGCGAAAGTAGCCCTAGGTTTAAATGACTGATAATTACTTCTGTAATTAGAGATTCCATACCCCATAATTAATTGGAATCAAGTAGCATGCCCTGGACTTAGAAGAGTAGCTTGTAGGGCTTAAGTTAAAGCATGGACTGTATGTAGATGATCAATTTACATGCCTCTCTCTATTTTTTGTCTACTCATTCAGGGCCCCCCCCCCCCCCCCCTTTGTTCTTTTTTTTTTTTTTCTGCCCTTTTTTTTCTT
>VUQR01014310.1:0-11908 GCA_015108515.1 Hemichromis elongatus | reverse complement strand
ATACACACATTTACACACACACACACACACACACACACACACACACACACGCACACACACACACACACACACACACACTACAGACTTGTGTTTACCTGGATTTTGTGCTGGAAAGTAGAATTCTTTATCTCTAAGGCATTGGGGCAAGCAAGGCCACAGCTGATTCTGGCCCTATTGTGTGTGTAATTGTATCTAAGGCATTACAAAAGTTCTTCCACTTTAAACGTAACACACGTAGCTACATCTTTCTCCATGCGTCTTTTTTTACTGCAGCTTTATTCAGACTGCAAACGGAGAAAATCTTTCTCATCACAACCACAAGAGCTCCCCAATCTGATGCAGATCTACTTTTTATTAGAGGGTTAGTGATGGTGCTGCATATCAATGAGAGGCTCGGAAATAGAGGAATTTGGTGACATCATGATAAGTGAGCATAACTGGAAGTAATCATATGGGCTGGGTTTTTTTGTTGTTGTTGTTTTTTTCTTCTTCTATGAGTCAATGGGCAGTGTGTTGTTTTTAGCCAAAGATAAATTGGATTACACGTTCTATTATGAATTCAAAAAACTGTCTCACCTTTTCTGTTTTCATATGTATTATTTAAATTAGCCATGAATTTGACTTTTAGTGGTCAGTAAAATTACAAAAATAGCGTATAAATACAAGATTGTGTGCGTTTTCTTTTGTTTGTTTGTTTTTCAGATTTTTAGATTTTACTCTTATGTCCTCGTCCAGCATTTAATGTAGCTGGATTCAGTTGCCAGTACTGCTGTTTGCAGTCGGTTTTATAACCATTGTGACTTGAAAAATACATGGGAGATGGACTTTCATGATTCTGAATGTGAATGACAATGAGATATCTTGTAGCAGAGGTCTTTTAGAAGAGGGAGCTACTTGGAAACAAGTGACGTAAAGTATGGAAAAGTATGTAGGAGGCCACACAGTGCAACCCTAACCCTAACTGTAACAGATTATTGTTTTCTAACATCAATCCCCATGTGGCTGTGTAATCAGATATGAGTAATGTTGATGTCTATATTTCCAGTACTGTCACTGTTTTTTAGCCTGTTACAAAAAATGTTTTCATGATTATGAATATTTTACTCCATAATAACTGCACAGTGGGAAAGATTTTTCAACTTACCTGTTTGCATTTTTGAATGCTTATAGTTAGAGGGCAATTTAAAAGACATGCTCGTTGACACTGTAGCTGCTTGAGTTTACCATAAGCTTCACTATGTATCTTTTGGTACATATTTACAACTACTTGACAAACAATGTGTCTGCCTGTGAGTTTGAGGGTCCTGTGCTGTATCTGATGTTCTTAGGACTGCGCTCTTCTGGACAGAGATCTTGGATGTTGTTCCTTGAATTAGCTGCAGCCACTTTTGCATTCAACCTGCACATCTCCTCAAGCTCATCTCAGCCCTTGGTACTTCTCGTTCTTCACTTGTTCCTTTTTCCTCATGAGACTAACACTCAGTATAGCTATATCTAACACTATGGCCCTCTTCCTATGCCTTTCTACATCTGTCACCTTTGGTTGTTAGCCATCACCAGTTTTTCTGTTTGTATCTTGAAGTCCCACAGGATCTTAGCTTGGTCATTCTCAAGCTAAGATCCCACCCTATGGGGCATGTATTTTGACCTTGGGATTTCCAGGCCACTCTTAGCACAGATATTCCTGTATATTATGCTGGTTCCTGTCCTGCCATGATTAGTGCCTATGTGTGCTGTCCTTCAGTCTTACTTTGTCCAGCCAATGTTAGGATTTCTGGATATAAGCCACATCTTTTATCTGCCTGTGATACATACTGTGCAGGGGCTTGTCCTTCCATGATGGTTCTCTCCTTTCTCCTCTTCTTTCTTGGGTTTCTACTGCCTTTAGTGTTCATGCTCAGTTATGTCCATCTTCCTGATGTATCCGTGGATGTTCGTTGTCCTGGATGGTGGATCTGACACTCACTAGTCCTTAGCTTCCTTGCTTCCGCTTAGCGTACAATCTCACGGGGCTGGATTTAGAGTTAAACCTTCCATACACGGTAAGGAGCTTGATCTCAGTGGCTTCTATCTCCTCCTTTGGCCAGTTTATTTTCCCAGCAGGGTATCTGATCACTAGCAGGGCATAGGTGTTGATTGCCCAGATGTTGTTCTTCCCATTCTTGTCAGGGCATGCCTTACACTCTAGAGATATTGGTGGTTGCATGGTTTTCATGTTGTGCTGCAGCAGGTTATTGTCCTGTAGCTGGAACTGGTCCCTTCCTGGGATCCTTGTGGATCAGGACAGTCTGGCCTTCAATTAACCATTCCAGGTGTGCTTCATCTATTAGCTGGTTCATTTGTGCTGCCAGATACTCATGGAGAGCAGTCAGCTTCTTTAGCCAGTAAGCCTAATTCATATAAGGACCTGTGGTCCGCTCTATGATCCACTAGCAACTGAACATTGGATTGTGTCCTTCTCTCGTATGCTCTTCCATTATTTTTTTGCCAACAAACGCCAACATGAAGAAAAATGAACTTTGTAGCTGCTCCATCTACCAAGATTTGTTTTATACATGTGAAATCTACAGTAAAGCTAGAAAAGTTATATTAAAATATGCAGATGAACCGTTAACTGAAGAGTGATAGCAGTTGTCCTGCTTTCTATCGTAGTGATGCAGCAAGCATGGGGAGTCTAAAGGAGGCATGGGGTGTACTAGATCATATTGTAAGGCTTCATTTTTCAGATTTAAAGTTAAACAAATATAATAATAATAATTGCATTAATATTTAAAAATATAAATATAGGAGTTTTTCTGCAGGCCAATAAAAATGTACCTGGGCTGTAAAACTGAGGCGCTGACCTCAGGCTTGATTATGTGTCTCATAATCAACTTAGGTTGTTAAGTTAAATTCAATTGCAATTTTTAAATTACAGTGCTGTCCTATTTGATTGCATTTTTAAGAACTTGTCCTAGCTAGTGTTAAAATATAAAAAAGAAATGTAATAATGTAGTGTATGTATTATAATGTAAACTTCACCCATGTAATTTAGCTCTCAAACAAATAATGCAAAAAAAACCCAAAATCAATTTGCACACTTGTATGCAACTGTCAGTGTTAATGTCATTAGACTTTTAAATTTTTTTGTAATTTTAGTAAGTTTTTATTGTTTTGGCATGAAATAATCTGCTTTTAGTGACCAACACACAGTGGAAAAGACAGAATGGAGCACAGTACGCACTGGTTAAAAAGATCACCAACTTAATTTGTTGCGCTTTGCACTTCCCGGCCACCGTACCTTTTGTGAAACGATCCCACTGCTTCAGAGTTAGATGAAAAAACAATGTGCAATCAAATAAGTTCTAAGATTTGATATTTATCTGTAAATTAATTAAAGTCTGTGATCCGCCTACCTGAGAGCACAACAGTATTTGTTCTGCCAGCTATGACTATCATCATCATTTCTTTCTGCTGCAGAGAATTCAGCCTGGGCTTCATCAAAGAAGGAGAAGGACAGTCAATGATAGGGAGCACTGAAGATGTACTAAGAGAATTTATATTTCATTTTCCTTTGCTTTCTTCATCCTTTGTATGATTTAAACGTTTGTATTTTTGATGTCTATAAAATGTAACAAAAAAATATTCATTATGTAACAGTGTATAATATGTTTCCGTAAAATATTGAGGTAAAAATTATGCTGAACCAACTGTTTATTCATGAGTAAAATGTACCGGTACACATGTTGGTCTCATTCCATGAATGATGAGCTGATCAAAGTTAACTGTGTTTTTTTCTGTCATTCAGTATGCCCAGATAAGGAGCCAGGACTGCAACCATGGATGCCAGGACACAGTGAAGACCACCGTGTGACAATCAGTTATGGCAGGAAGGTGCTTCTCACAACTTCAGCTACTGTCCACTCTATTGAGATTCTCAGCGGAGGTAAACTGCACGACTCTATCACGTCTTTATCTTTCTCTAAAATGAAGTGATATTTTAGAAGAATAGCTTCAGTATAGGAAGAAAACTAGCAAGAGAAAGAAAGAAGAAAGAGACCCTCATTGATAGAATTCTTATATGCTTCAGAGATAACAAAAGGTGTCACATTGTTGCAGTGGTTTGCGATGTGAATTTAGCTGAACCCAACACAGACCTACCAGAGAAAAGTAATATTTGGATTGTGTAATATCAGCAGTAGGGATGTCATTCTAAAAGAAGGGGCATGACAGAGAAGCCCCAGCCTTTTTTTCTTTTTCTTGTTCTTTTCTTAGCTAGCTTATCTGTGTTTGAAATGGTCCACTGAAAATCTTTTAACCTGAGGAGGGGCATCAAACAGGCCAAGGAGGCCTACAGGAGGAGCATAGAGGGCTTCCTCACTGATAACAACCCTTGCCAGGTGTGGATGGCATCCAAACCCTCACCAACTACAAAGGCCAGAGCCCCCCAACCCCCAACAGCAGCCTCAAACTCAGAGGAGCTCAACACATTTTGCCACTCTGTTAGTTGGTCCAGGCCTGAATGGACCAACTGTTGGCCAGCTGATTGTTCCAGCAGGGTATCTGATGACTGGCAGAGTGTAGGTGTTGATTGTCCCTGATATTTGGTGGTTGCAGTTTCATTGTTCCCAATTCCCTGTGGGATTCCTCGATGATCTGAATTTAATTTAAAAGTGACAAGTATATAGAGTACATTGTGCGAAAGAAATCATTTTAATTAATGCCAAAAATGTGGTGAAAAAAGGGTTATGGTCATTCTGAGAGAAGTAATAAATGCAGAATGTCCCTTTAAGTGCTTATTTACTACTAAGCTGAAAACAGTGAATTACAGACAAAGTCAAAGAGATAGCTGGCAAGCTACATCCATCTATGTGTTAGTGTGGAAAGCCTGAGTTCAGGGCCATAAATGGTAGGAAGACAGAAGGAGTTTGTGGGCACAGGGGCATGAAAGACCTGCCAGGAGGCTTCATCAATCACCCACCCTCTCTTCCCCACAGGAAAGCTGGTGATTGCTGACACCAACCGGCCTATACTGCTTCGGACAAAACACATTCTGATTGGGAACAAGGGGGAGCTGCACATTGGAAGCCCAGACTGTCCTTATAAAGGCAACCTCACCATCTCGCTATTTGGAAGGTGATGATTTATAGAATTTAGCAGAATAAAAACACTATTTTTGTAAAAAAAAAAAAAAAAAGTTATTAGGTATTTACTGTTAAGTAAATAAGTTAGGTAAGTGTAAAATGTTTACTAATTGGCGGATATGTTTAAAAAACAGTGATTATACTTGTTTGAAAGAAGGTTTAAGTAGGAAGGTGCGGTGGCTATAGTGTGAATCACAAGAGTAAAAGTAAACTGAGTGGTAAAGAAAGGATTGTGTTTTGGTTAAAATGGAGCAACTCGGTACCGAGAATTCTTGTGACACACATCAGGGCACCAACTCCACAGAACGCTGAGGTTTGTGAGACGCCACGCGGCTGTGACAGAACGGTAGAATGAGACAACAGTGGAATAAGAGTGGACCTACTGATCAGTGAGGAAACTTTTAATAGAGAAAAAGCTCAATATGCGGTAACAGTAACTAAATATGATATATATATCCCAATGTGTTGTCTTTTCTTATCATAATGATACCGTATTAAACAGGGAATTTTTGTTGCATACAAACTAATAACAAACATTATTATATTAGACTACTCATGATTAGTAAAAAAATATTTATTATAATTTTGCTGTTAGTAAACAGTGAAAGAACTATTAACTAGTTTATTTAATAATTGCTATTTTTTATTATGGTTATTAAAAAGTGTTAATTGATGCTATCTTTGTTGTCTTGATCAGGTTTCATAAATTCGACTGTTTTTACTTAATCAGACACATACGGTACTCTAAGTAAGTAATCAGTAATCAAGTGAAGTAATCATGAGTCACAGCCAGGACTACACAGGACTGCTCTTTCACTCTCTTGTTATTTGATTCTTCTGTCTCTCCTTAAGTCCAACTATCTAACAAAACTGATATACATAAAACTTTTTGGGGTTTTTTATTCTTGGAAGAGAAAAAAACAACCTCTTAAAATTTATTCTGCAAGTAATTTATTTGTATAAACCAACATCAAAGCTAAAGTGCACTCCGTGTCTCAAAGCCAGTTGAAAACAGGCATACTGTCAAAACATTTTTCATTTATTAGCGTTGGATCGTCTGGCAGCCTTTAAAACAATTTCCCTCAAGATAAATAAAGTATAATCAATCAATCAATTAATTCTCCATTCTTGTCCATAGACTTGATGACCGTGATGAGGAGCACAGCTACTTTGGGAGAAAGTACATTGGCGTGGGGACGGGGGGGAAACTAGAGATTCACGGAGAAAGGAAGCTGTCCTGGACATTCCTCAACAAGACCCTCCATCCCAAAGAGAGCAGTCAAAACAACTATCTGTTCCAAAGAAGTTGGGGGAATCGAGGCATCATAATCCATGTAATCGACCCCAAGACAGGGGAGGTGCTGCATGATGACAGGTGAAGTTCCTCTTGAACATTAGGGTTGCATCAGAGCTGCAGTAAAATCTTGAGACTTAAATAGAGAAGTAAGGATCTGATAACTGGCAGCTCATAAGCTTCTAATTAAGAGTTGTAATGAAGTAGACAAATGTGCTCTTAATAACTCGAATGGTGTTTTACAGATGGATATTAGATTTAGAAATCAATGACATGCTTAATACCATTTCAATAATAATAATATCTATTCATCTATTTAAAAAATAGGTCCAGTAAACTGACATAAATACATTATTGAGCAATATTAGTTTAAGAACCTCTTTTGAAGAGTGATTGTGCCTTACCAGTGAATGTCAGTGGTTCAAAGTAGATTGAAGTTCCATTCCTCATGACCCTTTAGTAACATTTCAAAAGTGAGCACGTCATTTTATGGACATTTTATGCTAAAACATAAAAGTGTACCACCTTCTGATTTTTAAAACCGGGGCCACTGTGCTTCTGCCATTGACTGAATGACAACGCTGTAAAGACACATTGCTTAAAGTGTTTTTTCTGCTATTTCTCTGAGTTCCAACTTCATAATAGCCGAGATGTTAAATAAAAATTCTACCAACTGCCACTACTATCAACAAAGATGCACTTTGGCAGTCATGACAGAAAGAGACCCTGAAACAGTGTTCCTTTTTCTATACAGTGACAATGAGTTACAGTTACCATCCAGATTGTGATCTTGAATCAGTCTGATTCAGTTTTACTTATATAGCTCCAAATCATAAGCATAGTCAACCTACAATAATAAAGAGAACAATCAGACAATTCCATGTGAGCAAGCACTTAGTGACAGTGGGAAAGAAAACTCCCTTTTAACAGGATATAACCTCCAGCAGAGCTGGCTCGGGGAAGGGCAGCCATCTGCACTGAGTTGTTGAGGGTGAGGAGAGGAAGGCAGGAAAAGGGCATATTGTGAAAGAAAGACAGAGATTAATAATAATATTAATTAATGCAAAAGGATTATATACTTAAAGTGAAAAGAGGTGAATGAAGAAGAAACCAGGGCTGGGTTTTAAGGTTACTGATCCATCCCTAACCATGGGCTTCATCTAAAAAGAAATTTTCATGCCAACTCTTAAAAGTATAGAGATGTATGTCATCTGAAACTGGGAGCTGGTTCTATAAAAGAGGGGACAGAGAGCCAAAGTCTCTGCCTGCCATTCTAGTTTTAAATACGCATTAAGTAAGCATACAGAATGAGAGCAAGATATGGTATTGAAGTGGTACAATGAGTTCATTAAGATAAGACGGGGCCTGATTATTCAAGACCTTGTAGGATTTAAAGGATTTTAAATTGGATTCTGGATTTAACAGGGAGCCAACAAAGAGAAGCCAATACAGGAGAAATCTGATCTCTCTTTCTAGTCCCTGTCAGTACTCCTGCTGCAGCATTTCGGATTAACTGAAGGGTTTTCAGGGAGATTTTAGGAAATCCTGATAATAAAGAATTACACTAGTCTAGCCTAGAAGTAATAAATGAATGAACTAGTTTTTCAGCGTCACTCTGAGACTAATGTATATTTGTTTAATTTGCATATTGAAGGACATATCCTGGTGGAAAACAACACTGCCTAAGGGAAACATGTATAATGTAAACAGAATTGGTCCCACCACAGAACCCTGTGTAACTCCATAATTAAACTTTATGTAAATGAATTGAAATAGATTTATATCATAGTTAGCTAAGATTAGGGTTAGTTAGCTGTTTTACACCTACTCTTTCTAGATTTTTTGAGATAAAAGGAAGGTTAGAGATTAGGAAAGACAGCTGGGTCAAGCGACAGCTTTTTACTGATTTGCCATCAAAAGCTGATCGTGTATTTTCATCACCCCGCCTCGCAAGCAAGTGGCATATGGATACATTGATGGTTTGAAGGAAGCAATTTTTAAAGTTAACTCAGAATGAGGAACTAGAGTGAACGAGTTGCTGTACCTAATGATATGTCTGTTGGGTGGTTCCTGAAATTAATTTAGTCATTACTAGTCTTTACCAGTTAAATTTAATGGAATGCTTGGCTCAACAGAGCTGAAAAGAAACCAGAGAAAATATCTTTGTGCTTTTATTTTTGTTACATTCACTTTTTATTATTTATATAGTTGCACAGTGATTGGAAACCATGCCACAACCAAATTTACTGTGACCATGTGCAATGAATTTGCAGTCTCCCTGATTTTTGAAATGGTTGCTTTGATGGTGGGGACCAGGTCTGTCTGCACCTGCAGTCAGTTGTCCTCTTCAAAGAGACTCTTGGTGCATCAATACAACTATACAAAAGCAATAACATGGAGTCCGTCTGCTATCAGTCTGTAGTTGGCTGAAACAGGCAATTACATTTTTTGATAAACAGTGATTAACTGTAATAAATAAATTGAGGAAAATTGCAAATCTTTTAGAATCTGTTGCAAAGCTGTTGGTGTATAAACACAGAAATTCATATTAAACAGAAGTTCACAGTAATCGCTGTGTCAATGTATTCAGACACTAGCCAGAACTTCATAGATTTGAAACAGAAATTAAATAATTCCTTCACAAACTGTCACATAATTACTGCAGGACAGTGATTTTACTGCAAAATGACAGAGGTGCTCAGCAGACTTACTCATATATAGGGATATAAATGGTTGCAGCAGCTACTTACAATCAGTTGTCAAAAGGGAAAAAAATTAAATGCAGTCATTACTCTCCTAGTTTCTCCTAGTCACAAAGAGAATGCCATTTAATTTATACTCAAGTGTGACTGACCCATTATTAGTTAGGCTTTGGTTGGTTAGCTTTTTAAATTTTGTTTTACATCATTAAATTACAAACAAAAATGCTTGTGTCAGAGATTCATTCAAGCTGTGAAATCCCCCTGAAGCAAAAAATACAACGTGGCATGTGTGCAAAATAAGTTGTCTTTTCCATTTAATTTCATGATAGCAAACTGTTTGCAAAATAGCACAGCTTTCAAAAGTCCCCTGAACAGAAGGCATAATCATTTGGTGGTTTTTTTCTTTTATCTATCCCTGCTTTAATCTCGCTATCATTCTCACAGGTTTGACACATACCGCAGCAAAAATGAGAGTTATCGGCTTGCAAAATATGTCGATGGCATAAAACCCGGGCTCATACTGGCGATGATGGTCAATGACGAGGGCTCCAACAACTTGGAGGACTCAGCTAAGAAGAGTATATCCAGGCTTGGCAGCAAACACATCAGTAGTCTCGGCTTTCGGTAGGCTATTGAAACACAATTTTAAAATCAAATCCATGAACCTTTGTAACTGAACCTGTGATTTTGCCTTTCTGAAATAAAAGACATTGCTTGTGGTCATTTTGGGGCTTTTGATGATTTCTTTGAATTGTTATTATTCCAGGGTGGAATGATTGTGCAGTACAAAAGTCTGTGGAAGAAGAAGTATTGGGAAGAATGTAGAGCACAAGTTGAATTTATTTTTGATTTTCTCTAATCGAAACAGATTCAAAGGTATACATATAGGCTCAAATATATACAAACATTCACTTAAAGTGTTGCTGGAGTTCTACAGTGTCTTATAACTTGACAAGACCAAGGCCTATTAGCTTCTCAATAGTATATAAATGACCACAACTGGTAGTTTCTCTTTGCGAACACTAAAAGGATTTGCTTGATGGGACCCATTGGATTTACTTTTGTGGGCAAACTCATTTTAACTGAGGGTAAAAAACATTTACATGCAAATATAAGTTAATGAGACACATATCAGAACTAGTGTTGGAATGAATACAGCAGGCTGACACTGACCTTCTGGGATTTACTTCCCAAAGATCTGGCATCAATCTTACTGAAAATTTGTCGACTAAATTTAAAAGCCAGGTGTGTCCCAGGAAGTCGATTAATTTAAAATTTCTATGAGAAGTGTATGTAAACCTCTGAAAATAACTGTATATAGAGATATTTAGCTTAAACCATGTCTGCAAAGAAAATGTGTTTTTGAGCTCCCAGTACTGTATTGTCTGGAGCCTTCATTTCATTGGCTGGTTTGATTTAATGACAAAATGATAGAACCTCAGGTGAAGCACCATGAACAGCTGTCCTTTTCTCTAATTAATACCTGAAGCTTTTGGGGATCCCTTGGTGCTTAATGATTTTCAACAAACTATGTCAAGTGTAACATTTGTTAGACAAACTAACAAAAATGCAATCGATGGCAAGACAGTGATAAAATGGCCTAATAAAATAGCAATCGAAAACGTAACTTTTAAAAGGTGAGAAATATTGGAAACAAAGAAAGTTCATTTATTTTCCAAGACATGACTGCAGTCTGCTGCAGCATCTCCCGATTAGAAGACTTGTACTTTTATATCTGGTTATAAAGACTTCTTGGTCATTTTGAGAGTAATGTGCCATCGGAGAGCAACGTCTTTGTTTCCTACTGAGTGTAAAAATTTTAAACTTATGTACACTACCAGTCAAAAGTTTAAGAACACCCCAATTTTTCCAGTTTTTTATTTAAAATTATGCTGTTTAAAGTCTCATTGCACTCTTAAATGAAAGCATAGTACAAATAAACAGTTGAAGTTAAAAAAAAATCATGGAATCAACTTATAGAACAAAATGTATTCTAAAGTCATCAAACTAGCCACCTTTGGCAGATATAACAGCTGAACACACCCGTGGCATTCTTTCTACAATAGAAATCAAATATTCTTCACAAAGTTCGTCCCATATCTGTAGCAGAAGTTTCCATAAATGTGACACTTGTAGGTTGTTTTGCTTTCACTCTTCTGCCCAGTTCATCCCAAACCAGCTCGATGGGGTTTAGGTCTGGAGACTGTGCTGGACACTCCATGTTTTCAAGCTAACATCTTGTTCTTTTTTTTCCTAAGGTAGTTCTGACATAGCTTGGAGTTATCAAAACAGCCTCAGGCTACGTCCACACTAATGCATTTTTGTTTGAAAATCGTTTTGTCTCCTTTTTGGCCTCCCGTCCACACTGAGACGGAGGGAAAACGGAGTGTTTTTGGAAACACTCTCGAAAACGCATCGATCTGTAAACGCAGCGTTTTGGCGTAGTGTGGACGGCCAAAACGCAGACTTTTAAAAACGATGACGTACGTTAGTCATATGATGCAGTCATGTGACCACTTTAACCAAGATGGTCAGACGGCATCGTACCACAGTTGTTTTGTTTGCTCAAAGTTTTTAGTGGCCGTGTTGAAGATTAATATGTACTCATTTGTGACTCGGAGCAACAGCTCCACCTCATTATCATTCCATTTGACACATTCGGTGCTTTGTCTCGCCATTTCGCCGCTCGTTTTAAAGAGCCGGAAAGTAAATAAACAACACATGGAAATGACGCAGGTCGTCTCGTCTAACGTTTCACGCACGCGCGGTACTGGACGCGCAACTGTGTG
>VUQR01014308.1:24829-36257 GCA_015108515.1 Hemichromis elongatus | reverse complement strand
GCAACCTCAGAAAAGAAAATCAGCCTGATTGAGGGAGAAGTTGGATTTCGCAGATGCCTCTCCCAGCTATTAACTGCGAATCCTGAAGCGTGCTTCGTGTCTCGCACAGGTCAGAAGCAGCTCCTGTAGCAGAATGGCAACGGGCATTAGCGAATGCGACATTCTCTCAGAGTTTCCTCAAGCCATTTGTAGGCCGAACATACAAAGCATGACTCTCCGCTACAAAAGAATGAAACTAAATGTTGGACAAGGCCCCGGACAAAAGAAGCATTTCACAAAATAACGCCCCGCTGCCCTCCCCTCGCTGCTCTACTCCCTCTCCTCCTCCCCCCACCCCTCTGTCTCTCTTCAGAGCCCTGTTCAGAGGTGGGCTAATTCTCTTTCACTCGCTCGCTGCGATTCTCTCATCTGTTAACCTCTCTTTTTGGTCTGGGATTACGCAGAAGAATATCAAGGAAACACTAATCCTAAAAAGGTGCCAATCTTCTGCTCCCTCCTGCAACGCCCCTTTCCCCTCCCACTCATTCCTCTCTCTTTTTTTTTTTCTTTTTCTGTCAACTCAGAAATCTCAGCGGGTGGGCCAAATGCTTCCTGGCTTCTCACCTTCTCGTGAGACTGCACACAGGCGGTGACATCACCGCTCGCAAGGCAGGGAGTCCATGTATCGAAGCAACGTGCGGACGACCGTGGTCATAAACCAATCGGGTTTAGGAGGAGCAAACTGCCGCTCCATGGGTGTAACTGGCCACATGCAACCCCACAGAGTAACAGATGTCAAACACCATCGTGGCAGCCATGTTTCAGTGAGGCAGATAGAGATACATGCGAGGAGATCATCAGATTATCAAGCAGTAACACGGCAAAGCTGCCAAGTTACACGAAAACTTAAAAACTGGATTATTCTTTTTAAGCTTGCTGCCTTACGTTGTGACTGTAGCTGCCATAAATCTACAAAGGATGCTGCCATTTAAGTGTTGCCACTGAAATCCAGACTGGCTGTTAAAATACATAAGATAGACACAAAGGAAAAAAGATAAGATAATTTCAGGTCTGCAGCTAGTCCTCTCTGCAAACCAAAAACAATCTTCAGTTTAATTTGAGACTGGTGTGTATGTCAATATAGCAAAAATGTGTCTGAGCAGGAGTGTGTGTGCTTGTGTGGTAAATCCTCTGAGCTAGCGTGTGCTCTCTTCTGAGCCGTCTTCACATATGGACCGTAAACAGGGTGATTACCAGACCGGGCTGGGCTCCGCCTGAACGCCACCCAGGGACTCTTTACATCATCAGCGCACTGCTCATGCCCGGCTAAACAGACACACACTCACGCGAACACACACCGAGAGCAGCAGCTCGCTCGCACGTGTTCGCACACAGCGCAAATGAGGGTCTCCAGGTGACCATACGGTGGCCTAGGAGGAGAGCTGGCTTCGTACCGAAGGCACCTACGCACACGCTCCGACGTGAATGCACACACGCATGCAAAACGCAAATAGCAGTTTCACATATGCGCTCTGCACATTGATATACAAGCAAATACACACAGGTGCACACATAACTCCTTGCGCTGTAACTCCCTCACACACGCACATTATTGGCCCCTGTGAGAGATATACTGCCATTTCATTCCATTCACTCCAGAGCTGCCTCTGTGATATAGTGACTACACCGCCTGTTAATACAATATCTGCGCTAGTGCTTTCTAGCCAACCTCCCAGCCGACAAAAAAAAAAGAAAAGAAAAAGGAAAGAAAGACACAGAATATAAAACCTAAACATGCGAGCGCACATACCTCCAGCCTGAAATGTTGAGAGTGAATCAAATGAGAAAAAGAACAAAAAGCATCCAGATCGTTCTGGGTCCGGGCCAGTGTTTATCTCACAATAACCATACGTTCAACAACACCTCTGCTTTTTGGCTGCTGGTACATACGAGCCTGTGTGTGTGTGTGTGTGTGTGTGTCGTGGGTGGTAAAAGAAAGAAACAAAAAAACAAAAAAAACAAAAAGCAAACAAATGACAATAGCCATTGATTTGGATTTTCTATGCTGATTCTCTTTCCCATGTGATCAAACTCACGGCATTTGATAAGTTAAAGATAAAACACAGAGGTGATGGAGACAGTGGTGTTTGTTTAGTTGTGCGGTATGGTAGAAGGGTGTAGGGTTGGGCTTTTTGTTTTGTTTTTTGTCTTTTTTTTTTTAAATAAGCAGTTTGGTCTTCAGCACCTGTGATAAAGGACATTCTTTAGCCAGAGAGCTCTGATTCATGTCTTTGAGTAACTCCTTGAGGGCGTTTCTTACTGTAGAGTGGCTCCATTGCTCGGGCGGCAGGTCCTCCAGCTTAGGACAACTGTGAAGAGAGAGAGGAGACACACAGGGATTTGGGGTGGAGGGTGACAGGGAGGATAAGGATGGGGAGAAGGAGAAAGGGATGAGTGTGAGGAAAGGACAGACAGGGATAGAAAGGAGAAAGGGGGAAAGAGTAGAGCATGAAACAAAATTCAGATGGAACGGAGACTGAGACAGGAAGGCAGCAGCTTTGATGGGATCTTCAATGAAAGGCTAAAATTCACAATCTTGCAACTCAGTATAAACATCACACATGTTTATTACACATTGAACCGTAGAGGTGTTTTTGTGCAACTTCAATCCAACATCGTAGATCTTAAAAATATCGCCGCATCTTAAATCACATATTTTCACGTGTGTGAAACACTGTCCACATCTTACTGTTAGGGGTTGCCAGACGGAGGCTAAACCAAACAATTTGCAGCTTTTAGAAAGGGTCAGCATGCGTCCCGATGTCAATACTGACTAGCTAGCTAAGAGCAGACGGGGTTTTTATCCTACTCTGACAAATGAAAGAGTCCATGAGGCTCAGCCTACCACGAGTCTACTCTTAAAAGTGTAAAAACTCTGCCTTATATTTAAAAAACCCGTGGACATCATCAACTGCAGCTAGTGGATATTTTATTGCAGCATCATTTAACCCCTCTCTCTATTTGATTTAGCCTACACAAGACAGAAAACATAAAAAAAAAAAATGTTTAAAATCTCATGTTAAAATCGTTGTTTTCTATTTTCTCAAATGAGGAGAAACGCACCAAATCCTCATCAGCCAGGAGACGCTTGAACCTTTTTCGATTATCATCATTACTGCTGATTCATTTTCTGTCAGTCAACTCGACTGATCATTTCTCCACTAATCAAGTGCTGAGTCGAAAATTCTGGAAGCAAATCACTTTCTCCCCAAAACAAAGGTGTCAAGCACAGTTGCAGCATTTCGCCTGACCCTGGCTGAGGAACACATACATGCATACATGGATAAATTGGCTGGCTCGCATCAGATAGGCAGAGCAGCAAAGACAGAGAGGAAACCAGAGAGAAAGCGAGCTGAACGCACACGGGTCCCTGCTCGTTTTTCCTGCTGCAAGCGCCCCTCCAAGACAGACAGATTTCATTTGGCGCATCAAGCAGATGCATCTGGAGATTGCTCTGTCTCTCTCTCTCTCTCTCTCTCTCTCTGTATCTGCCTGCCTCAATCTCTCTCCCTCTTTCATATTCTCTCTCTCTCTCTCTTTTTCTCTCTCTCCTGATTGTTCTGATTAGTTAATTACTTTATACAACACATCTGCTGGATTGATGCATGAATTATACATCAGCTGCATGTGGCGACTATTATTTCGTGTTACTTCTACCTTCCTGGCTTGTTGTGCTCGGTGAAACAATTTAAGGTGTTACTGGCGAGATTTCTGCTGCAGTCGGGGCGGGGGGGCTTTAAGAGTTTGGCGGCGTGGGTAAGAAAAAGGGGAAAAACAAATACAAACCAATAACAATATTGACAATCGCGTATATACGGCATAATCAAAATGGAGCTGTATATCAAACAGACTGTCTTTGCTGTTCGCCTGGAATCGCGAGCTGCAGAGACACCGACTGAATTCTGGGTTTTGAAAACGTAAAATATATGTACGTGGTGGGTGGGAGCGGAGGGTAACTCAACCGGGCTCCCGTGACTTGTGCGCTTGTTTCGCATTACACTTACCGCTGAATTACTTTACGTTAAACCTGGCTTGAGACGTGAGTAAGAGAGCGATGAGGGTGCGTGAGATGCTGTGTGTGTCTGTGTGTCCATAAATCTGTCACCCGGTGTGTTGGAAATGTTATAAGCGAGGAGATGGCGGGAGAATGGAACAGAAAAGGGATGCACACCACATCTGCTACTCAGAAAACAGACACAAACACACTCTAACACACAAACAATGGATTTTCCAGAACACCTTAAACTGCTCCAGCAGCTAGAAAGCCTCTGGGGAGACGGAAGTGAACAAGAGGAGGGAGAGTGGGAGAGAGAGAGAGAGACAGGCAGAGCGAGAGAGAGAGAGAGGGGCAGAGGAGAAAGACGGCTATCCATGCATTCAGGGGCTAGCAAGCCGGAAATAAACACAACCTTCTGTAGTCTGGCTGGTGGACGTGTTCACATCAGTCAGTGCGCGTGTGTGTGTGCGTGTGTGTGTGAGTGCTTCATTGGTGGAGGTGGGTGGTGATGGTGTTGGTGGCGGGGGAAACAGAAGGAGAGGGAAGAGAAAAGGAAGAGGCAGAGCGCGGTAGAAAAAGAGTAGAAACAGCTCTCCAGAGGGTTGCAGAACACTGGGTTAGCGTGCAGCTGGCACAAGCCTCCACACCAGAGCCAGTCGGCTGTTTGTGTGTGCTCGTACGCGCGCGCGTGTGTGTGTGTGTGTGTGTGCGCGCGCGCGCACATGAGCCTGTTTGTGTCCGTGTCTATAAATGCTTGTATGCTTTTGCTGTGTGTATAAATATGACAAAGCCTCACACCTACAGAGAATAATTTAGCATACAATATGGTGAGCGATGACAGGAGAAAGCTAGCAGTATTCAGTATAGGAAAGGTTTCATCTTCATCATTGGCAATGTAGACTCAAAAGAAATATATTTTGCCTAAAATATCCACTGCAGCCAGGTTTATTTATGGAACTATTTCAGGTGAGTCATTTTTAGCCACGCAGTCACCGACCACATTCGCTTATTTTTTTTATTTTTTTTTTTCAGCTGAAGCAGAGCTTGGTTTAAAAATGGTTATTTACTTATCGTATTTTACGTTTCCACTGCAAAATGTTAAAAATCACTCAGCGGTTAATTTCACAGAATCACTTCTCAGATATGGACAAGCTAGATTGTTAGCAAGAGTGTTAGAGTTCTCCGAATAACGTGTTCTGATCAATTAATCAGTTTTTTTTTTTCTCTACGAGTTAGAGTTTCATGAATGGGTTTTTCCCACTTCCTGGGAACGGCCAGTCTGAGTAATAACGTTATTCTCGGTATTAAACACGTAAACTGGTACATGCTATGCGTGTTAGTGCTAGAAGCAGAGATTAAGTGGTATAATTTTATCTCTATACTCGTTAAAAAAAAAAAGTTGAATTTATTTATTTTATTGTATTTTTAATTTGGCCTGCTGTGGTATTCATCTAACTGATTTTGGTGTGAAATGTCCATTTCTGGAGAGTCGTGGACGATTCCACAACAGCAAAGAAGGTGGTAGTAGTAGAGCTTTTAAGGTAAAAACAAAGCTTTTTAAAAGCCTTAATTTAGGGCAAAGTCAGGAAAACTTGAAAAGTACTTGGAAAAAAAAAAGCTTGAAAAAAACTGATGAGTCTCAGTGGGCATTAAAATTCATGCTTATTTACAAAAATGCTTCAAAATAAGTGCCTGCATGCGTTTCAAGATGGCTGCCAAGTTGCTTACTTGAAGAAGGACTTGTGACACATTTGAAAAGCTGACCAAATAACAGACAGAAAAACAAACAAACAAACAAACAACTTAACTACAGCCGTTCACTGTGTCACTCTTTCTAAGGGACACGAGAGGCTTATGCTAGTGCTACAAAAACACCACCAGCACGTGTAAGAAACAGTGTGATAAACACTGACAGCGTCTCCTTTGCCTGAGCTCTGATGTTTGTTAGCTGCACCAATCTTTTCCTTGGCGGATGTAGACAGCAGAAAGAAAATAGTTCCTACATGAAACTACTCACAACTAGGTTGGTGGACTGTTTTGAACAACCAGGTTATGGTTTCTGGAAACACATATTGCTGCAGAGTTTAGTTTAATTATGCATTCTCTTGGCACGTATGTGTCATTTGGTTCCATTATGCCGATGAGAAGGCAGACATTTCTACAACCAACATATCTTCAAAACGGGGAAACTCACATCGAAATTATCTAGCTAGATAAACAGCGCAACAGATCAGAGAGGGGACAGTGCTAATGTGATCATGACTAACTGTTCTCTTCAAACACAGTTTTGTGGTTAGCACTCGGGTAAGAATATGTATGAACATGCGCACACATTCTGGGCTGGTGCAACTGTAAATATTCCAGTACACATGTGCCCGAACTTGTGGATTGGTTGCTTACCTGTGCAGCTGGATCTTAAGTGTGACCACGTGGTAGACGTCCTGCAGCATGTCTGCCACTGTGGCGTCTGGTGCGTCTGTCACATATGACAGTGGGACGGGGTTCCACTTCCCCACCTGAATCATACCTGGACGATGTAAAACACATGCAGGCACACATAAATATGGGCAAAACGTGGAAACGCGTGAAAAAAATAAGTAAAAAAAATCACAGATTTGGAAACAAAAGCACAACAATGGACGGAGAAGCAAATAAATGAGCACGAAGCTCGCTTTCGCTGTTGGTTTTAAAGCCGTAAACATGCTCGGTAGGAACGAAGCCACGTGTGGATGCCCCCCAGAAGCATTCTGGTGCCATAAATGCGCTTTATTTTCTTAATTTTCACTGAAATCGCAACAACCACGCAGGAATTTTTCCTGAGAGTGCTTTAAAAACAGCAGCAGCTCGCACAGCAGAAAGAAAGACGGAAGACTGCTGATGAGAAAGGTGGCCTATGATGTGTATGTACGTGCAGCGTGATGGACAGCCTATAATAAAAGAGCATGCATCGAGGCACCTTGGAACAGCCGCACTCAGCCTACGTGTGCCCAAGTGCAATTAGCAGACCCTTTCTTCCACCTGCCCCTCCCACCCACTGCCACCAAGGGTGTATGTATATAAATATATACAATATGAGTGCTCAAGTGAATGTGCGCGTAAACATCTTAGTGGGTAAACCTGTGCACAGGATACCTCTGTGTGGGAATATGTAGCGTATGACCCCTGGGAGACTCGAGCATCTCCTTTCTGGGATCAGTGTCAGGTTGTGTTACTGTGGCTTCAGATCTGCTGGCGGTGGGCTATTATGGTCACAGAGTGTATGTGTGTGCGCGCGTGTAGGTTTGAGTGAATGCGTGTGCGCGCACAAGCACCAGCATGTCAGAAAATGCTGTAGAAAAGACGCTGATAAGCATAAAAGAAGAGCGTCAGGTCAGAGAAGAAAGAGATGACAATGATTAGAGTGGCTGAGGGGTTACCTTTGGCCTGGGCTGCTGAGCTGTGGGAGTAGCCCAGTGACAGCAGGGCCATCTCGATGAGCTGGTTGAAGAGCATGTCCTTGCGCACCAGGACAAATTCAGCGTGCTCCTCCTTGCTGTCAAAATCCATGGGATTCTCGTAGTGCTCGACCACACAGAACACAGGCAGCATGTTGCCTGCACACAAAGAGACACAAGCCATTTCTTCACACGCAAAACTCTGACCTTCAGTCCTCTGTTTGCAGAGGAATGGGATTAAAATTCAGCGCAGATGATTAAGTTACACTGAGGTTGACTGTCGAGGGATTAGAAGTGAAGATCCAGATTGCTGCTGCAGGTGTAAGCTCCGAACAGAAGTTTGGACCACAAAGGCATATTTCATCTTTTATAGGGCAATTCCCTTCAACACCTTCACCTCTTTGTCCCATTGCCAAACTCTATTATCAGCTTGAGGGATCAAGTATTACTTGGGTGCATAATTTTAGACACAGAATTTGTTTCGTCTCTTAAGAAATTGCCCTGTTTTTTCTTTTTCCTTCTTCTCCGTTTCCATCATCTCCCCCCTGATGCTTTTTGCTCCAAATTCCCATTTTAAGATTCATTTTTAAATGTTGTAGGATTCCTTCATGTTGCCTAAAGCTTTAAGATGATGACATAATATTGCAGAAGTGTTGCACTATGGCCTGCACTGATTGGTATTGCTTGTGACAAGCAAAAAAAACAAACATATACTGTATATTAGACAGAATGATAACCTTAAGCTCGTGTGAACAAACATGCTGCAAAAAAAAAAAAAAAAGAAAGTCTCGTCTCTCTTTTTGGCACAATACGCTGTTTATTCACTGTCAAGGTGCTGGGATCACATTAGCCTTTTTCCCACTGACTGCCAACCCAAAATCATCTTCCCATGATGCAGCGCTTCAAATCCCGAGCCACCTCTGCGCCCTGAGGTTTACGAGTCTGTGTCAACAGTGGCTCTGCTGTTAGGTGGAATGAACAATCCTTGTCCAAAGACTGTCAAATGTTCAAGGGACCAACTGTGCAAATATCATCCAATATGCCATTTTGGCTAAAATAACAGCCGTGAAATTTAGACTTGGAGGGCACAGGGGCAGCTTGGCCTTTTGAAGTTTTAGTCTGAATAAAAACAGAAAGTCAAAATTATGTGAAAGCACTCATTGGAGGTAATCGTTCGCTTACTGTACTTTGTAAATGTTGCCCTGTTTCCCCACTTTTTCAGTAGCTCTCTGGTCTACCTGCTGCCACCTGGGTACGTTTCTTTACATACGCTGTGAACGCAGATAGAAATGATATACATTCCCATATTTTCCAATCCCAAGCATTCCAGAAGATGCACGCAGCTCTGGCAAAACAATCAATAAGCCAACAGATGCAAAAGAATGTGCTGAAAGAGCTGCTTTTCTCTTCCCCTGATTTTAATAGATAAAGATCTAACAATAAAGACTGCTGTGCAGGTTCATTTGGGGGATCAATACTGGCTTTGTTTCCAGGGAGCCCAGAGAGGGCTGCGGTAAATAGTGTTTCGGGCTGGGACACAATGCCCACTGTGGGCCCTCTGCGAAGCCTCCGTGGCTGACCAGCCGCCTCTCTCAGCTGCTTCGCTCTTTTCTAAAATTTGAAGGAAAAAAAATAAAAGGATGAGAGGAAAAGGAAGAGTAGGGGAAGGCAAAGAGGATGCTTGGAGGGGCAATCGTTGTAGGAGGCCAAGAGAAGCAGAGATGATGAAGGTGAGAAATTAGGCTCTCTCAGCTGGCGTGCAACACGTAGATAAAAAGAAGCGAATAAGAGATATGGCCCATCCGAGGACACTCGCGCAGCAACATTCCAAGACTTCCTTGGTCCCTCTTGGCCAAAAAAACACCAAACCAGCCAAACAAATGAACATTTGAGCCCTCGCAGCCAAGTGCTATTACAACTTCAAACCTGCAGGATTTCAAAACTCCAAAAAAAACAGAATAAAAAATAAAGAAACATAAACATAAAATGACGGTTCACGTATTGGATGGCGTTGCCCGGCGTGTTTTTCACAACATGACACTGGTTATATTAAAAAGCTATGTCATAATCTCAAAGTAAAGGCTCCCTTTAAGCTGCAATGGCTCTTAAAGGACTGAAACTTTCCCTTATAAACAAATGTCAGAGCAGGAGTGCCGGGGTTGGAGAGAGCAGCAGTGACACAGCGCTATGCAGCACGGCGCAGGAATAATTCTCACAGTGCTCTTCTATTAGCTATTGTCTGGGCAAATAAGTGGGAGTGTGTGTGTGTGTGTGTGCTGAGATGACTAAAGAAGCATTGTAAAAAGGTTTAAGAGTTTTGGAGAGCATGCAGGGGTGGTGGTGGGTGGAAGGTGCTGTGTGTGTGTGTGTGTGTGTGTGTGTGTGGGAGGGGGCCTATTTAAACCGCATTTAAATTACTTTCCTCTTTTTGCATTGGTTATGTTTCCTCTCACTCATTTCAAATGCACACAGAGCTGCGTATACTTTATTTGTATTGCATGCGGTTGACACAGGCTGGCACTGCGACTAACCGTTAACACGTTCATAGATTATCTCGTCGTGTATAAATGACAACTACATGAGATGTCAAAAAATAAGGCCTGAAAGTAAATGGTTATGTGAAATCATTTTGTCTGTAAAATAACAAAAAGTTATTTTTCTTAAAAGAAAAATAAAAAAATCATTTGGATTTTCCCACTAACACTTAACCCCTCTGAAATATTCAGTTTTCTGTCATATAAAACAAATAAAAGCAGAAACTATTGTAATTTTAGACGCACACATGCGGCATACGTGCATGATCGTTTGATTTGTAATTAATTTTCACCCGTGTGATCAACCCACAAAGCGCCACGCCATTTCCCAGGACTCAGAGGGAAGTCTTTAAATTGATTATTATTTCCAACAAACACTCCAAAAACAGAAATTAACAAACCAATCTCGGACGCTAGAAACTGTAAATGTTTACAATTATTACCAATAATTTTGCTTTGATCCGTTTCTGTCTTTCTTACCTTTCTTATGGCAGGTCTTCAGCAGGTGGCTGGTGGGTTTGTACGGGACCCCTCCGAGTTTGGTCCCGGTGCTGCCCAGCCTGGCCCGGCCCAGGGGGCTGCCGTTCTGCTCCAGCCGGGGCAGCTTGGCCGGCGGGGCCTTGGCCTCCGCCATGCTGTTGACCAGCTCTGAGTTCTCCTTGCCCAAACACGTCTCGCTGAGATGTTCCATCATTCTCAGCACCTCAGCTCACTATCACCTGGGGGAGGCAGAAACAGCATATAATCAGCTGCCAGGGGAGATATGTGTGTGGCATAAAAGAAGCAGGAGAATAAAGAGCTACCATGTGATACAAAAGGAGCAATGAACATGAAATCTTTTGTGTTGATATCACTGACATGTGAAGATGTGAAGGGACATTTTTATAGAGCAAAAAAAGGGTCCTTTAAGTAATTGAGACCTCTGAGAACAGACCCATTACGGCAGTAACTGTCAATTCGCCTCGGTTATGATGACTCGGGCCGCGGTGATGTCATCTTGCTGCTGTAATGTTCCCATTTTTTAACGCATGTATTATGTATGGGTGTCCCGCTAGAAATTCCCATGCGAGTGGAGGCAAACAGGCCGAGGTTTTAGAGCAAATACATTAATTTGCTGGGAGATTCCACTTCAGTAAATACAGTACAGTTCAAGGAACAAGGTTGTGTTGCGGAGCACGCACGGAAGGGGAAACTAACGTAATTCAGTTTGTGAGTCACTTTGTGTGGCTTCACATTCGTGACGCAGCTTGGAGGAAAAAAAAGAAAGAAGTCGAAAGGCCGCACCGTCATTTTGTTGTGACAGACAAACAAAATCAGTTACAAGCTTTTACAGGTGTGAACTGTATTTTTAGATTCTGCAAGTGCAGCGAAACACCCGTGGCGAGCAATGAGTTTACAACTTTAGGATGTGGGGGGGGGGGGGG
>VUQR01014306.1:2221-12439 GCA_015108515.1 Hemichromis elongatus | reverse complement strand
TCCGCCACTTGGCTGCGCCTAGAAATTCTGTCCATAAAAATTATGAACAGAATCGGTGACAAAGGGCAGCCTTGGCGGAGCCCATCACCCACCCGGAACAAGTTCGACTTATTGCCGGCTATACGGACCAAGCTCTGGCAACGGTCGTATAAGGACTGAATGGCCCGTAGCAATGGACCAGACACCCCATACTCCCGAAGCACCCCCCACAGGATCCCCCGAGGGACACGGTCGAATGCCTTCTCCAAGTCCACAAAACACATGTAGACTGGTTGGGCAAACTCCCATGCACCCTCGAGTATCCTCGAGAGGATAAAGAGCTGGTCCAGTGTTCCACGACCAGGACGAAAACCGCATTGTTCCTCCTGTATCTGAGGTTCGACTAACAGACGAACTCTCCTCTCTAGCACCCTGGCATAGACTTTCCCAGGGAGGCTGAGGAGTGTGATTCCCCTGTAGTTGGAACACACCCTCCGGTCCCCTTTCTTAAAGATGGGGACCACCTCCCCGGTCTGCCAGTCCAGGGGCACTGCCCCTGATCTCCACGCAACATTGCAGAGACGTGTCAGCCAAGACAGCCCTACAAGATCCCCTTCGTCCCCAGACTCTGCTTCCACCACGGAAGACGTGCCAGTGGGATTGAGGAGATCCTCAAAGTATTCCTTCCACAGCCTGACAATTTTCTCAGTCGAAGTCAGCAGCACTCCACCTGCACTATACACAGTGCAGGTCGACCACCGCTTCCCCCTCCTGAGTCATTTGACGGTTTGCCAGAATCTCTTCGAGGCAGTCCGAAAGTCCGAAAGTCCGAACTCCTCCCACACCCGAGTTTTTGCTTCCGCCACTGCCTGAGCCGCATTCCGCTTGGCCTGTCGGTACCTATCTACTGCCTCCGGAGTCCGACAGGCTAACCAAGCCTGGTAGGACTCCCTCTTCAGCTTGGTGGCTCCCCTCACCTCTGGTGTCCACCATTTGGTTTGGGGATTACCACCACGACAGGCACCAACTACCTTGTGGCCGCAGCTCAGTGCAGCAGCTTCGGCGATGGAGGTGCTGAACATGGACCATTCGGACTCAATGTCCCCAGTCTTCCTCGGGATGCTGTGTTAGAAGGTGTGAAACCTTAATGTGTGTGTATGTGTCATTTGATAACGCCAAATTGTTATTTCTATTGTGTGGTTGTGAGTATGGCAGTCAAAACATGCCTTATGTCTTTGTTACCCATCCCTGAAGGAGCTGAACAGAGAACAGAAATCTATTTATATCAAACTTGGATCTAAATATCCCTTTTCTATCAGAAACCTTTAGGATGAAGCAGGATTTTTATCGTATCCAGGTAAGTGTTAAAGCTGGATTTTCTGTACTATGAAGGTGGCTCATTTTCCAGGGAATATAGCCATGGTAACTTATACTGCGAAGGTTTCAGATTAGAGATCAGCGGGTATGACATCACCACCTACTCACCAATCAGTTCTCTGGAAAATAGCGTCACTGGCCCTGGAAGATCTTCTTGGAGCAGATAGTCGAAGGTGTCACAACTGACTCTGTGTGGCATTTGCGTGATGACACAAGTCAGCGCGAGTTCTCTCCTCACTCAGTCCAAGGACATGCAGTTAGTGGGGTTAGGTTATTTGGTGATTTTAAATTGTCCATAGGTGTGGTTGTCTATCTCTCTGTGTCAGCCCTTCAACAGACTGGCAACCTGTTTAGGGTCTTGCCCAATGGCAACTATAATGCTCCAACCCACCACCCTTGAAAACTGATTTGGATAAGTGGAAGAAAATGGATGGATGAATTAAAATACATCAGATTCTCCTGTCTCAGTGATAGAGCTGTAATATTATCTGCCATAAGCCTGTTAACTTACCCAGTTTGCATTTAGTTGCCTTTCTTTCCAGGCTTCAAATAGACTAAAATTTCTTAACATTGTAGCATTTTGTACTGAGTGAGGTACAAATACTTCAAAAAGGTATTAGATTTTAGATTGTACTAGTTCATTACTTTGAGGTTTTAAGAGTTTAGCTATCAACACTACACCAGTAACTACTGTGCTCTGCTCGACAAAATTGCTGTTTTTTGTAGTCTGATGGTCTTAGCAAGAGCACTGGAGTTGTTGGATAAGGCTATTTGATGTCAAGGTGAAGCAGTTAAATACACCACACACCTACACTGATATTGATTTTTTTTTTTCTAGACAGGCCTTTTTTGTGTCTTAACTTCCATTGTGGTTGTTCCATCTGCTAATCGAAACTGGGGGCATTCTGACCACCACTGATGAGACAAACTAAACTGCTCTAGTTAGACGGTTAGGTGCCTGTCAGCGAAACTCACAGCATGCTGCAGCTTTCGCTCTTTTTTTCGAGCAGAGCCCACACAATACTGCACCCGCAGTTTATTTACTAATACTTTAATAACTGAAAGCCCCAGCTCGTGTTTGGCTTTCCCAAGGTAAATTCAAATTTCTGAGCTGCTGAAGTCATTGAGGAATTCACATATTAAAGGGTACTGTGTGTTATTCCCATTTAAACATGAAATTGAATGCATGCTAATGTAGAATTCCAGTCATTTACAGGCAGTGTCTGTGTGAGCCACATTCCTCTTAATAATGTGCTCATCAGCAGCAGACCGTGAACCAAGAAATTGTGTTGTGTGTGCAGAAGACCCCCACGAGCCAGGAGTCAAAGAAAGTCTTAGAAGAAATTATTAATATCTATTTGAATTACAGATTAAAATTGAACACACTAGTAAAGTAGGCAGTCCATACTCTCTATAGATGTCTTAGAAACCCCATCATACTCTGGCCTAAAGAGTGGATCTTAAGATCTTTAGCATTAATATTCCCAAAAATATGCATTAGTGTTTTCTCGGGTGTAGGCTTATTGTCATTTTCCCCTTACCTCCTTACCTCCTCACAGCAGCCTCATCTCTTTCCTGCCTGTCTGTGTGGGCTGTGGCCTCATCACACACCTGCCTCTCATCTCTACAGCCCTCCTGCAGCATTTAAAGACCAGCTCTTTGTCTTCACTCTCGCCAGATTGTTGAAGCAGTAACGCCACGCTTTTGGGAAATGTTCCCTGTTCTTTGTACTAGAGTACTTAACATTGGTCTCGTCTCCCCTTCCAGGAAAATCTCCCAGTGTGTGTGAGTGTCGTGGCCAAAAGCTTGGACCTTTCCTCTGTCTGCTCCTTTGAAAGCTGAACTCACTCTTGGACCCCGGTCTGTGTGAGTTTCCCCTCACGTGACCTCTGTAAGAAGAAGGAGACTCAGTTTTGCAAAATAAATGCACTCACCTGCCTGCCCACCCTTCAGGAAATCAGTCAACTCAAGGACACTCCTGCTAATTTATCTGCTAGTTTCAAAGTTATACTGGCAGCAACTAACATCAAGGTTTTGTTTGCAGGTTTTATTTTTTGATTCTGTTTTCAGTCCTTTTGTAAACAGCATATGTTAAACTGCTGTGGTTGGTTCTGTTTGGGTCCACATGTGTTAACACATAACAGATCAGAAAGTCAGTTGATGTTTTATGTGGTATAGATGCTTCACTAACTAAAGAAGGATATGAGACTAGACTAATCACTCTAAACGCACAGCTTTAAATTCTATAAATACAAAAGAGCAGAAACAAAATGGTAAGAATAAGAAATTGCTTGTAATTCAGAGTTTTCCATCCATCCACCTTCTTCAGCGTTATCCAGGTCCGGGTTGCAGTAACAGCAGCCTAAGCTAAAAAGAACCCAGACCTCCCTCTGCCTACTCACCTCCTCTAGCTTGTCCGGGGGAACACCAAGGTGTTCCCAGGCCAGCCGAGAGATATAATCTCTCCAACGTGTCCTGGGTCTTTCCCGGGGCTTCCTCCTGGTGGGACATGACCTGAACACCTCATCCAGGAGGCGCCCAGGAAGCATCCTTGTCAGATGCTGGCTCCTTTCAATGTGGAGGAGTGGCGGCTCTAATCTGTGCCCCACCTGGATAGCTGAACTTCTCACCCTATCTCTAAGGGAGAGGCCAGCCACCTTTCGGAGGAAGCTCATTTCAGCCACTTGTATCTGCGATCTCGTTCTTTTGGTCACTACCCACAGCTCGTGACCATAGGTGAGCAGAGGGATGTAGATCGACCGGTAAATTGAAAGCTTCAATTCAGAGTTTTCAAATTCCTTAAATCAAGCTGATGTCCATATTAGTTTATATCTTTAGTATAAATAATTTTACTGTAATAATCCCATGATTTGATATAATTAAAGCAAAATGTCTTTTAAAACCCCCCCAAAGACAAACAAATAGCAAGAGAAGCAAAGTAATGTCCGCTGTGAAAAAAACTGGAGTGTTCCACCTGAGGTTTCAGAGAACTACAGCTCAGTAGCTGAAATATGGATGTGAATACGGACATGGAACTGAATATAAATGTGCACAGCATACAGTATGCAGTATGTGCCTTTGTGGAGAGCTCTGGATTGTGTCATTGACAAACTAATGATCCATTCCCAGTAAAACTCAGCTGCTTGTCAGCGGGAGGTACTGACTTGATCTGACTTTATACTTGATAGAACACAACAATAAGAATCAGGATGTATTGATGCATTCTATAGTTCGGTTGGAGGAAAATGTTTTAAAAAAGTAAGCAAAGTATGTGAGAAAATAGCGATTAGTTATATGTGTGAAAACTCTGTCGAAAAATAGAAATAGAAAAAGTTGCAGCTTAAGAGTTATCTGGAAGATGACGATTAGGTGTGGATTTGCTCATGGAGTGTTGAGGAGTCTGATATGGCTACTTATCACATTTATTTGTAATTTGGTCTTTTCTAAATTCCAAAGCGGCTTCATAAAAAAGTGATTGAGTTGTGGAAAGGGACTGTATTTATAATAGCTAATATCAAAACATCCCCTCAGCAAATCTTTTTAATGCTTTAATCTGAATAAATTCAAAATTATTTTTTAACTCAGTCTAAGTACAGGACAATCAACAACTAAAAAAAAACAACACATTAAGAATGAGATAAAGATCAATATCTCTGAACAAATAAAAAGCAAAACAAATGAGAAATCTACTCCTGCTTTCCCAAAGGTAACTGTTTAATATAGATACCGTCTAATAATCATAGCAAAAACCCTCGGCAGCTCTTCATTCACCTCTGATTCATTCCTTGTATACTTGACATGTTTTTGTACCTTTTGGTGGAGTGGTGTTTTACAAGGGGAGTCTTTGAGGCTTCACTCTATCCCTTCACCGTCCGTAATGGAAAATGAAATGCATTCAGAGATTACTAAGGTGCACTGTAATGTGATTTAAAGTTACCTGCACTTTTCTTTTTAGTGACCAACTTTATCCTTGTGCTTGCTCAAAAGTACAACTTTGCAGTTATTTTATTTGGGGTGAATTTTTAGCCTTTATGTGACAGTGCAGAAAGACAACGGGAGAGTGTGGGGAGAGAGTGAGGTGGTAAGACGTGCAGGGAATGGCCTGGGGCAGTGTCGAATCCAGGCCGTGGCAGCAAGGATTCTTGACTTTGATACTCAGTATAGGTGAACCAGGTGAGCCACTGCTGAACAAAGCATAGCAGTTATTAATGATAATTATTTCTTTAGTAAATAAGATTTTTTTAAAGAGCGATCTCAAAGTTATTTTTTCTCTATTATTTACATACAAAAACTAACAATTAAATAATATTTAACTACACTTCTTTTGACTGACTTCAGCTGCAGTCAGTAGTATTAACCCAATAATAAAGTATATGACTTACAGGAGCAATTTTCTGAATAAAGAGAGAGTTTTACTGACATTTTCTCTGCACAGCATCACATCTTTCTTTAACTGACAACAGTTACTGGCAGAAAGGTATTTTTTTTATTCTTGAACAAAGGCTTATAAATGCATTTACATGTTTGCTTTATGTTTGTGAAAAAGGACATTGTTGCAAAAGTTTTTCCATAAGACAGCGCTTGTCCTGAGACTCCTGTGGGAAATTTATGGAGTAAGAGCTAAAGGCAAATAAGAATATTCTATTCTATGCACATAGTTTGTTTGAATACAATATGTTTATGTGGCTTCTTTTAAGGTAAACATCGACTCAATGCCTCGAGGAGTGTGCTGGGATATATTCAACACCTTACGCTTCGGCCTTATTATAAAAACGCTGCCTTTCTGCAGCTTTATTTGATTTTGTCCGAATGTCAGTAATAAAACTGTTTAACGTAAAATATCACAATGTGATAACTGCAGCAATGAAACCATAATAAAGAGCTATGATTAAAAAAATGTGTGTTTTAAGTCTGTTACACATCTTTAGGGATGAACTATTTCAGTACTATATGTCCTGTTTGCATTCTGTTCACAGAGGTGCCCTTTCTGACAGGACTCTGACATCTCCAGGGAAAGTAAAACCTGAAGGCAGGGAGTTTTTGTTGCTGTGGCAGCTACAGCACATTCAAAAACCACACAGAGCAGATGGCAAGGGATCACAATCCAATATACTGCATATGAAGGTCTCTGGGAGCTTTATTCCACGAGCTTCCATGCATGATGTTTTTATTATTATTTATAAAAACTCGACAGATAAGTCAGAAACGCTTTTTCAGCTGAAGACAGAACGGGGCGTGATTGTTTCACTTTCTTCTACGTGACTGTAGTGTTTTCCCAATATGAAATATGCACTCAAAAACCCTTGCATCTTTGGATATAAGATGGAAATAATAATAATAATAAAAAAACAAAAAACAGCTGAGATCACAAGTCTTAAACGACTGAGGAGCTTCAGTGAAAAGCGATCCCACACTGAACCGCACCGCAGATTAAATCTCAGCTGAGACGTGAAAACAGCTTTGTTAACAGGAGGGCTGTGACAGCTTCTTTGAGGTTTCTGTCAAAACCAGCAATTTAAAAATGATGTTTGAGCGATGTGTCAGATAAACAAGAATGCACGCACACACACATGCCAGTAAAACAGAGAGTAGAGAATGGCACAAGTACAGACTCACACCTGAGCCTAAATAAAAAGCATGCAAACAAATTAGGTAAGTGAAAAAAAAAAGAAGGTATTTATAGGGCTCAGACGTACCAAGCTGGACTGCACTCTTTATGAATGCAGAAGATGCTGACTGTCTCAAAGGAAGAGATTTGCATGAAACATGCTCTGGCAAAGGGACTGGCTACCAAAAAACTGAAGAAAGAAACTCACAAGAGGAATGCATGGACTGTTTTGCTGCAATGGAAATGTTTAAAATCTCATTTATACAACCTTTAATGTCATCCATCTGCCGGTCGACGAGGGACTGGAGCCTAACCTTTAATATAGTATTATATAACAAAGACGATACATTTGGGATATTAGGTTTATGAGTTTTAAGATTAAACAGAAGGAAAGGATGATGAAGGATGATTTTTAAATTACGTATTGCGGCCATGGGCAAAGGAAAAAAGATGTATGTCACAGTCAGTTGAGGTTTATTTGTTACCATGACAGCTGTCATGTCACAATTCAAGAATAAGAGGTGTTAAGACAGAATGAAGTCTTAATGAGTTTGCCTACTGAATACTGAAGCCCTAAAGTTTAGGGTTTTTGTTATTGCCGTTGCTTTTACACACCCTGGATAATCCTCATTTCTGAGTCTTAATGAGGCTTATAATTTACAAAGCTTGATCTTTCAGTTAGTTTTATTTAGTTTTATTGCAACTAGAGGAGTCATCATCTGATGGCCATGAAATATAGAACAGGTTAAAGCGCCTCTGCATTGACTTTTCACAAGGTACATGTATGGAGACTGTGTTGATCTTTTAGTCTCTGTCACGCAGGGCGAGGGACTGATTTTCAACCTCCTGCCAATCACAGGTTGCCAGGGAAAACTGGGTATTCCCCAACAGGTTGGTAAGTGGTTGCTAGAAGTTGCTGGCTCTTCCTATGTAAAATCAAGAGTCCTCCACCAAAAAATTTGCTTATGATTAATTTTGTTGCTATGAGACTGCATCTGACTTTGAACGTTTGGCATATTTCATGCAAACTGAGAGAGACTGGGGAAGTTTGCCAAAGCAATTGCTAGAAGGTTTCAGGTGCAGCTTCCTATAACTGCCATTACTGCCAGTAACATTCTCCAAAAATTGCAAACTGTTTGGCACACATACATTTTCCCCTTGTGAACAATGGTTGTTATGGGGTAGTTAAGCAGTTGCTAAACAGTCTTTAAGCCTGTGTGACTCATACATTGCCACAAGATCACTTTTTGATGAAGGTGCACAGCAATATGGATGATACTACACTTACGTGGCTCCTCACCAAATTTGAAGTGAAGTGAGAAAAATCAAAGAACACACACACACACACACACACACGCACACACACACGCACTAACACAGACACACACCGAGTTGTTGATATATTACAGAGATTAAACATCACTACAGAGGATCAGGAATAAAGGAGACAGGATATTGGATTGCAACGTATAGTCTGATTCCCCCTGAGGGTGCTAGGGGTAACTTGATTGAAGGCTCTGTCTGCATGCTTAGTGTACTGCCTGGTAATACCACTTTGTTTGCTGAACACTGATTAATCGAAGGTCCAAAAAAGAAAGGAATTAAGAACAACAGAACTAAGAAGGAAATGATTTCACTGCATCGCACACAAAACAGGTATATACACATCAGTTTGGGTTTCACAGTTCCAGTAATGAAAGAAATTGAGAAGATGTGGACTCTTAAACTCTGATCTAAAGGCATTTCTATATTTTCCTCCACTTATTCAGCCTTTCAAATAGCCAGGAAGGCTTCTATTAGAAATCCTCTTTAGACTGTCTCCCCGTCCTGGCCCTGGTGCTTTCAATTTTGAGAGAGGTGCAAAGAGAAAACTCCTGAATAATGACATCTGGTCAAAGGTTTAGGGATTGCAGAATTGCTTTGCCTGTCATATGACAGTTATGCCAAAAGTACCACCTCTATTATCCAGAATGCAGATGGTGAAGACCTCAGCTTGAGTCAATCAGTTTGTAATTAAAGTGCTGCAGTAAATCCAGTTTATGTTGCAGAGTCTGGGTGATACTGATGACAGGCAATTGGATTGCATTTGATTAGTTAAATAATTTGATATATATCAATTTCTGGGCTGAACTTCTTGGAATCTATATTCTAGTGATTACTGTCATAATTACTAGAATTCATATTCCAGATCAGCTGCACCAAATTGCTCCTCCAATTAGTCAGAAAGGAACATCTGTGTACTTAACATAGATAGATTTGTCTCAAAACTTGAATCTGATTATTATAAGCACCCACACTGAGGCCACAATATTTTTTCATTACATATTTCAAATGAAATATAAAAAACAAGCAGGAAAGGTCAGCATCCAACTGTTCATATTATAAACCAAGCAGGAACTCCAGGCATAATGGCCACTCGAGATTGATTTCAAGATGCTTAATTTTACAGGAGAAAAAAACATTATTTTCTTATTCGTGACAAGCATAAGGGTGATACATCCACCCATTTATAACCCATCAGGGCCTAAATTTATGACCTAATAATAGTTCATTATATGTTTGGCATTAATCTGAGTTTGCTTGGGCTAGTTTGAATGTCAACTGATTAGTTTCTTCAGTAATTACATACTATACTGTTTTAACCATGTTTTTTATGTGTGAAACATGATGCCAATGCATGCGTGCCAAAAACTGCAGTTGCTCTTGTGCTTGTTTTATTTAGTAAGTGCTAGTTTTTGTGTTGAAACAGTGGTGGCACAATAAAAAGTTGAATTGAAACATGTTCTGTATAATCCCCCACTTACACAGTGTTATCTTTACTTTCACAGGATCACAGGCACCGAAAGTGACAGTTTCTGATTTGTTGTTTACATTTTTGACTGTTTCAAAATGCAGTGTTTTAAATTATAGCACGCACACACACATCTTCCCAAGTAAGCAAGCTTAGAACCTTACACTCTCCTCCAAACATCGTTACTTCTGGCTCAAAAAACCCAACATAGCAGCTAAATGCTAAATTTGAAGCGTTACAACTCAGATTTCAAAATAACTTGGGCAGTGCGATGTTGTGGTGGTTAGCACTGTAGCATTACTGCATGAAAGTCCTGAGTTTGAATCCACCCTCTGCCCCGGGCCTTTGTGTGAGGAGACGACATATTCTTTGTCACGGACCTGGGTCTGAGTGACCCAGAGTCCGTGTGCAGTTTTGGACTATTATATTTTGTATGTCTCCTGCTCTGCTGCTGTTTTCCCTG
>VUQR01014302.1:61892-78430 GCA_015108515.1 Hemichromis elongatus | reverse complement strand
AAAAAAAAAAAAATAAAAAAAAAAAAAAACACACAAGAAAATTCTTCCTAATAACATCTGCTAGGTATTATTGTGATAATAAAAGTGAAAAATGATTCTAAATAATTACTGCTGGTCATTTAAAATGATATTTCAATGCAGTGAGCACCATAGTCTCCATTGTGTTGGAGTTGAGCGCAAAATCTCAGCAACAGATTTTCTATCAAGAATGTTGCCAAAAAGTCAGGAAAGCTACCATATATTGGCGGGTTAAAGTCGGTCGCTGTTGTTTTAGTATCATGTTCACTGCTTTCAGGTCACTTGCCTCTTTTCATCTCTTCTGTAGGTCGAGTGTGGTAATGTCGTAAAAAAAAGAAAAAGAAAAGTGAATTTAAAACACCTCCAGGAAGAGCGGGATTCATCTCTTTCCTTAAAGGAAATGGAGTGGAATTGGTCAATGGGTGAAGCTGTGACACTTTGACCTCTGTAAGTTAAGAAGCTGAACGACTCACGCGCAAACTCTGTTCTCGTCATTTGCTTATACTGTTGACATGGTAACACATCCCTCTGAACTATGTGGGGGTCCTACACACGCTCACACACACACACACACACACACACACACACACACACACACACAGGCCATCATAACCCCTTTATCCACACCCCCTTGTCCTTGCAGACTGCTGACCAAGTCCTTCACTTCTCTTATGCTTTTCTGAACCCTGGCATAAGAGGAAGCCAAGGATTAGGAGGGATTTTGCCATCGCATCTCCATGGGGGTTTACCAAGCCTCAGCATGGGGTGGTGGTCCAGGCAACAGTAGCTCTGACAGTGGTTTTAGAGTTTGCTTGGGTGGAGGGTCGAAAAAGGGAAGTTGCACAGCATGGCTGAAAAGTATCTAGATACACCTTGTTTTTTCTTTGAGTCACTGACTTTCCCAAAGCTTTTTGTGTTTTGTTTTTTTTTCCCTCTCAGGGAGAATGTGAGAATAATCTGTCTGGGCGATGTAAGAGTAGTTCCCAAGATCCAATCCAGAACATGTGTTTGTTGCTCAACATTATGTTTCACAATAATGAAATGGCAAGCAGTCAAACCAAACATATCCACAGAGACCAGCAGGAGTACGAGTCTAGCATTCGTGCAACAACTGACAGCAGCCTAGCTGAACATTAATACCAGATATATATACGGATATACGGATATCAGTAAATGTGTGAAAACAGAAAAGGTGAAACTGGTGAAAAAAGAGAAAAAAAAAAAAAGGTCAAAGCATAGACTTCGAGCACCAGTTAAACTCAGGGCGGATGAACTGACAGCTCATTCATTCAATTCGTGCTTTGCTTGTTTAGTCTTAAAGGAAACAATGTTGTATAATGTAGGGCAATAAAAAGGTTAATGATAAAACCGCGTGGCTCACAGAGCCTCGGCAAACACACCAGAGTACAAAAAAGTTAGGGGCATTGTTCGCATCAAAATAGGAGGTGTCGGGGGGGATTCAAGGCCTGCAAATCCCTCATGAAGCCCCATATGTTACTCTCTGCTAATTCTTTTAATGTGTTTGTGTGTGTCTCTTTCTATGTGTGTGTATATGATTAGATGTGTATTTGTCCCATATTAACAGACAAACAGATTAATGTCATTATTGTTTGTCAGCAGACTCCTGCTGTTACAGCTGGAGGTGGTTACATCACCCCTTAGAAAAATAGTCCGGCAGATGCATAATGCAGCTAAATGCAAATTCAGCCAGATATGAGTTAAATATAATTATCCTGTACAGTAAAGTGTGGCTTTTGTGGTTAGAAATCTCCATACGACTCTGTTTATCTATCCTCAAGCAATAATGGCAAAATGGCTTTGATTAATTAATAAGTGGTGTTTTTGCGCGTCTCTGTGTGTGTTCTCCGTGGGAGTTCTCACTAGTGTTTTGGCCGCACGTGCTGGAACAAAAGAAAGTCCCCTCTATAATGACAGAAAAAGTAATTGATTACACGCCACGCTGAGCAAACAGAGCCAAAGGAGCATGGCACAGAGGCAGAGAGGCCCAGAGAGAAGTAAGTAGTGTAAGACAGAACGCACGCCCCGTCAACCTCCTCAAACACACCTCAATCTGCCTCTCATCAACTTTTTATGTGAATCTGCCTTTGACACACAACACCATACCCAATACTGGTGCACAAATACACTCATCTGTACCCTGTAACCTTCTCATCCTGGGGACAAATTCAGGAGACACAGACGTAATTGCTAAATATCGGTGCTATGAAGAGATATTTACAAATATAAGACAGTATTAACTGATATCAGCAGGCAATATTTGGCAATAATGTGATGACTTTATAAAATGTTTAAAGAGGCTTATTTCTTATATTTAAGATTTCTTTGTTTCTCTGAAAAAAAGCAATTCAATTACAGTTTTAAAAACAGACTGAAAAATATTTACTGTTGGCATCAGCTATTGGTCAAAATATCCATCAGCATCATCAAATTTGGTGCAGTTCCTCAGTTCCTAATTTCTTAGCCAATCATTCATTCATTTATGTAAACTATTAAAAACAAACTGGCAGGAAAAATTGTGAGATGCATTTCCTAAAAGTATCAAGTCTACGTTTATTATTTCTTGAGACTTTCATTGTCAGTTCATGGTTATTTAAGTTTTCACACATACTTCAGCACAATTAGCAGATGAAATGATTATAATATTACATTAATGCAAACTTGACTTCACTTCAATATGATAAATACTAAATTTTTGAGGCATCATCTTTAAAACTGTATAGAATACCCCAATTACCCCAAACTTGCCCTAAAAGCCACTCAAGTCTCTCTTTTTTTCAATTCTTCTAACCATACATGCATCTCATCTTCACACAGGCGAGACGTGAACACAACTTTGCTCATGCCCAGAGGGGAAAAAAAAACTTTTAAAAAATTTAATTCAATGTGTTTTCTCCCACTATATTTCATTTTAATTAAAGTTTGAAGTTATAAAAACATTTAGAGTTGGGGAGAGGGCTGTGCTGATTTTGGAAGGGGTCTGTAAATGGACCTCAGTGTGAGTCACAGTGTAAAAGTTCTAGGTCTCAGCAATAGGGAAGACCTGTGTGGTTGAGAGTGAATTAACATGTAGCCAAGGTCAAAACCAGATGCAAGAAAAAGAGTTGATGAATGAAAAGGTTCAGGATGTGTCTGTGTATATCTTCATGCAAATACATGTATAGCTGACACGTTCTTGTTTTTGGCCAGTAGATGGCGTTAGTGATCAACAAAATTAAGCTTGACCTATTGAAAAAAAACAAAAATAAAACAACAACATTAACAACAACAAAAAAAGCCCCACTGCAATTACATTCACATGCAGGAGTATGGAGTACACTTCAGTATCACAAGAGGTAAGATTGGAGGCAATGATGAGGTTAACTGAATTACACTAAATTAAAAAAGCTTTAGAGCTACATTTAACTTTACCTCTGAAGCATCTGTGAGGCTAAACATGCAGTCACAAGGCTAAAGTAACCAGTGATGATATCAAAGCCTATTTCAGGCGTTGTTGGTTTTGAAAACACATTACTTCTCTCTTAAAACATTCCCGTTTGTGTTTCACTTCTCTGTACTGTGCTGAAGTGACAGCAAGAGAAACCAGCTCACTGCTGTTGCTCTAGAACGCACGTGGCAATAAATCAAAGCACTTATAGCAGCACACTCAGACATAAACACTTCAGGGAGCTTAGTGTGTGTGTGTGTCTGTCCTGTGCCACGATACATGTTTTCATAATTCAAACATTTAGTGCAGTGAGCCAGCTTGCAGTGTAACCATGGAGACTATGCGTTTACTAATGGGAGGTCGCTTCCACCCAGAAGCTAAAGTGTCTGCACCCAGCAGGGTGGAAAACAGCACACACTCAACCAGTTGTTAACATGTGAATATGCGTATGTAGAGCCAATTATCACCACAATTAATGCTGTCCATCACAACGATGTGATGTTCAGACACAGGCGCGCGTAGACGCTCTCATTGCAATCACACTGGTCATGTACATATAATCACATGCACACACAAAGAGCTAGGACTAGTTCCTGAGCACAATATCTTTGCTCCAGCTCAAATTTTTTCAAATAATTTGCACAGAATTTACCCCATTGCTCTTTGTGGTGTTGGGGCTTCTCTACACACTGGACTGTTTGCGCTTTGATGAATATGTAATGATATTTTTTTATGCTTTTATGCAATTTACCTTTGAATATCAAATCTATGAGAGAAGAAAACAAACAGCTATTTATACTTTCCTGTAATGATTTCTTTAATTTCAAAATGACACAAACTCTCAAGCTTATGTTATTGCCCAATGGTGGTATTTTTATTGTTTTGCTTAAATGAGTTAAAGTAAAATTCAAATAATTAATGCTTCCCCTGGATGCACATACGCAAACAAAGTATTTCATTTTTATTTTTACTGGGAAATTGTACAGGTTACACAAAGTAACAGTTAAACAAATCTGAATGACGCGTACATGAGTGGGAGTCCAGGGGAAATACGGGGAGGGGGATTTGGCTCCAGATGTAAGCAGAGGCCCAGGGTCAAAAAGCACAGGAAACAGATAACTGACTGAAGGGATCGTGACTCAGTGCGAGTGTGTGAGCTCAGCCAGGTCCCTGTATAGTCACGGTAAACTTACCTCGGTGTGTGAATGTGACTCATGCCTGTTAATAAAGTGAGCCATAATGAGTCCAGCAGTGAATCAAATGGTCATCTTTTCATCTTTAAGGCCAAAAATGAGAATTTTGTAAAAGAATTTTGTTTCCTTCTGTTTCACTTTCAGTTTAAAGAACAAAGAGATGAGAAATACAAAATTCAAACAAAGGTAGTATGTGTTTTCAATGCATAATGCATTAGGGGAAATCCTGTGTATTATATATGCCAGGAGGAGATATGTAGTGTGACCTCTATATGACAGGGGTAGTGTCTGCATGTATAATGGATAAGTATGTGTAATAACTTATGAGCTAAGAGGGAGAAATGGAGCACTGGGGCACTCAAAGCTTAAAGGGTGGAGGGTCCAGCATGGAACAAGAGAACCATAGCACTATTCTGCCCTCTAGTGGTAAAATCATATTAGATGTGCAGTTGAAAACTGCAGCAAGCAAACACCTGCATATTACACAGGTTACAGTATAATGGAGCATCGACCAGACTGCTGAGTTAACAAGACTTTTAAGTTATAAGTTAATTAATGAATCACAAAAAACAGAAGTGACAACAATTTTGGTAATCAACCATTGAACCATCTAATTACCAAAATAAATTGCTGGTTCCTGCTTTGAGTTGTTAATTTGCTTCTTGGTTCAAGTTCAAGTTATTTGAAAAACAAAAAGAAGATAAATATAAACATTTTAGGGCCTTGGACTTCATTTAATCATTGAAGAAAGTATCCCCTCTGAAGGACTCTTGGTATTACCACTGGGCATTTATTTATGCAGTTTTAGAAGCACGTATTTAAATATGATCCCTAGGACACAATACATGTACAGAAAAAAATGATGAAAAGTTTAGATGACTTTAGTTTTAAGAAGCTTTTTCTTCCCCCCACTTAATGTTTTACTCCTACCAACATCCAAAGAATTCAAATTCAGGATTATACAATTTAACCTTAAATGATAAATGATTAAAAAAAAAGGGATTAGTTTATCTCTAGAACCAAAATTTCACAAAAAAACCTTAATCTACATTTGGACTACAAGTTAGAGTCTATGCGTCAGCACTACCTTTACCCCCATGCTAGAAACCCAGTGTTTAGTCCAGCTTTAGAGTTTAGAGGACATATGATCCAACCCTGAATCATTAGTATTGTGTTCCTGTCTTTCACAGTTTTATGTTAAACACAAGGGACAAACAAAAAGGCTGTTTTCCCCTTTATGTTTGCCTTTGTATGAGTTTGTGAGCCTACTCTGCCACCACTGTCACCTCTGTTTCTCAATCTTTTTTCCTTTAGTCCGCCAACTATTGTTGCTTCTCTTTTAGCCTCCTAACACAAAACATAACATAAACCTGTACAACCACTAATCAGCCATGACCAGATCCACAGTAACGCAATAAAGGGATGTGAACTGTGTCGCAACTGATTTCCTGCTGACTGGGGGTGCATTTTTGCAGTTACCATGGAGATGTCAAATTGTGGCCAGGACAAGCTTTTTTTTTTAAAGTTTAGTTGGACAAGCTCTGCAGGTTACACCCACACTGCCAGAATCACAGTTTATAAGATAATGTGTTTTTGTTCACGGTACTTAGAGCTGGCCAGTGAAATGCGACGCTGTGTCTACAGTTGAGTTAAAACTGTTGTGTCATATCTCCTCATAGTGGGGCAAGAGCTGCAAGTTGTCCAAAACTAACCAAGAAAGTCCAGAGAACACAACTTAGGTCATTCTTTAGCAAATACTCTAAACTTCATTTCTTCTGTCGGTGAATTGTTGGGCGTCTTGTAATTCTGCACGACTCTTAATCGCGTCACCAGGTAACGATTGATGAAAACTTGAGCATAAACAGAAGCTGCCAGGATGGTCACTCCTATGACCCATCCATCTGATTTGCATGTCAGAGAAGAACAACCCAAGTTCATGGAGGAACTACAGACAAACTTGTCAGATCAAAATAATGTTGTTAGTAATTATATCAGTACAAAAATCTGAAAGCACTCTCATTAACCTTGATTTGACTGGGATTATTTCACTCTAGTCTAATTGTTTGGCAGATAACAAATGAAGATAGCGACCCTCCTCTTATAAACTGTTCAGTATTTGCCGCAACAGAAACATGGAGAACAGCCAGCTGTGGTCTCTAAGGGACTTTTTCTCACATCATAAATACTCTTTTTTTATGTCCAGCTCAATTAGAAAAGAGAAACAAAGTTTGAAATGCATGGACCTCCCTGGATTAAAACGGCTACACAACACAACAAACATGCTGATGAACAGCTCTGAAGCTGATGTTTTGTTCTGTGATGTGACCTCACCACAAAATTAAATCATTTGTTCCAAGAAATCCATGGGTACTTCAAAACAAAAACTATTCTGACCATGACAAGCTCTGGCTGCGCTCTCATTGGTAGGTTGGCAGGTTTAGTGACCAGTTTTTCAAAGACATTTGCATTCTAGCTTTGCCAGCAGGTTTTGGTGAGCCAGCGTCGTTAAGGGTCCTCCACATGGAAACCTGTTGGTGAAGCCAGTGGGCTTACAGCTGAATGACAGGATGATCTCTGTGGGGGGGCTCGATAATGCTGACATCATTTTCGGACTTTGCCTTTGGGCTGCTTTCTGACTATAGCAGAGCCAACTGCACAAGGGGGGCTACAGCTGACAATGTCATGGCAGACACTGTGAAAGAGGGCTTGTGATTCATTACAGATTCACTCATCAAGACTTTGTTGTGCTGGCGAACCACTAACTGCAGTCCTGACTGTCTGTGGCTCTAGGACTATAACAACTGGCAGGTGGCAGGATTCACCTCACAAGAAATTGAAAGACCATTAATGTGTCCTATTTTCTTAGGTAGTTGAACGAAGCAGGGGTGAGACCTTTTGGTAGCTTTCCATGTGCTTTCCAGATAAAAGAAAAAAATAACTCACCCATTGCCCAGATCATCAATATCATCATCTTCTTCATCGTCTTCGTTTGGGCTCTTCCCGCCGAGGTCGCTGTCGCTGAGGTAATCTCCCTTCAGGAGGGTCGGGTCGGAAACGTCCAGGGATTCGATAAGGTGGATACGAGATGTGTGGCTGATCCTGAGGGGCACTTCTGAGTGGGCGTTACCTGTGGACGGAGCATCACCAGCTTGGAGACGGGGGCTGGCTTGACCCTGACGCCATGACAGCGGAGAGGAACGATTTGACAGACTGGAAACTGAGAAGGCAGCGGCTTCATCGCTGTCGTAGCACATGGTCCCCTCTGCACAGCTGTGGAAAGACAAAAAAAAAAACAAACAGTTTTTAGGTGATGAAAATAATTATTCACAGCTGAATTTTTGACAGACAGGAAATGAATATCTGTATTTCATTTTCTCTTCGTTTTCAACTAATCTCTCCCCACCCTGTTTCCTCCTCTCTCAGTGAAACATCATGACAAAATAACCGATTTAAAAAGCATGCACGAGCTGACATGTGTTTGTCTGCATATATGTATACATGCAAGCAATATATGACTTGCATGTGTTTTCACATTCCTTTGTGTTTCTCTATGCTCCACATAAATATGTGCCTACTCTATCCTGGCATATATTTGTATAAATGTGTATAAAGTGCATAAATGTCACCATAACTAAAATCACAACTGCATGCATTTCCTGTTCCAAGCCAGTGCAGCACATCGACACTTAGCGTCTGCACTGACAGTGACGAGAATTAGCATATTAGAAGTTGCTAGCTCTCAAACTGTGTGACAGCACATGCACTCGCTTGCTACATTAAAATTAATCCTCTCTGCACGATACAGAACAAAGCGGAACCAGCCAATAATAAAGACAGTTTTAAAACTGCTAATGTTAAACAGGCAGAAGGGAAGTGTAGCGGTGCCCACACAGATTTTTTACAGGCTTTCTATTTGTTATGTTTATTCAGTATATCAAGTGAAATATGTATAAGCAAAAGAATTTGCTTGCTCACTAATCCGCTTGTTTTATTCATACAAATGTCCTCTCCTAACTATCCTTTATTCACTGGATATGTGACATCACGCTCACACATGAATCTTCCATTTTTGGGATAACAGGGAAGGATTCAAGGTTATTACAGTGAAATAAAAATATGAATGGCAAAGGAAATGTATTCCAGCAGGGAACCATCTGCTGATTTACTCTTCACGAAGGGAGACTCCCACTGAGGGACAGAGATAGGACACATAGCAGGAGACTCATGGACAGGCGGACGGAAGGGAAGCTCTCAAGGACAAAGTGTGGGGATATGGCGAACAAAACTAAAACCCAGCCCAGGAAACAGAGGAAGCACCCGTGCAATTAATCAGAGCATCATTGCTTGTCTTCTTGTGTGCGAGTCGTGAGTGTGCATTGGAAGGGTTTGCTTTGAAGCCAGCTTTGAGCTAATCCTGCACGTGTCCCATATCAACCAACTCAAAGAGAGCAAAGAGGAGGTGGAAAATTACACACCAACTTACTCACAATACCGATCTTGATCTTAGAGCCTTCATGCTACCAGCACACCCCAAAACACAGCCGGCAATGTCAATAATAAGCTGCCCATCCTAACTGTTACTTTTTTTTTTTACAGTTTCTAACCTGCTTTTTTTCTTTTCCTCTGTTTATTTTTTTCATTTCTGTCAGTGGAATCTGCTTTGTCTGCATGCAGTGTTGTTCCAAAGTAACACTTTTCTGCAATGCAGTACCAACCAGCACATTACTGTATTAAATTTGGTAATCAGATTACAGACACCAATCAAAAATGATGCTGTTACTTGCATTACACGAGTTCTTTACTCGCACAATGAGCGTTTTCCTGGCATCCGTGCTACTATTAGTTATTTTGAGTTCACATGAAGAGAGGAGAAACAACACTAACACTGCTGACCTGTGGCTGAGCTGCACCCCTCTCAGGCTGGTCATGGTTTCCTCCAGGTTCTGTCGAAGGTCCAGAACATTCTGCACCGTCCTTTTCCTCTGTGACTCTGGGTCTGCAGGGGGTACACACACTTTAATGATATTAAGCACAAAAACCTTGTCATGCTGCAAGCTTAAAAATATCCATGTGCATTGGAACAGGGGATCAATAAATACAGATGCACAATAAAATATTAATTGAATTCCAATCAATGAGCTTTTTCTATATTAGCAATTCTGGCAGTGGACCACATAGGTAAATAACCAATTTATGTTCAATTCATCCAGTGACCAATATCTAGGATTGCATGTAATAATGAAAACAAAGCTAGAAAAAAAAATCTACAACTATGGACTTAAATGGTGAAACTAAAAGGACTCCCAGAGAAGAGAATGCAGTGGTAATCAAGGCAGTGTAAGCAGGTTTCTTTTTTTTCCCCAGATGGTAGTGGAGCAAAATAAATTAAATATGATGCAGACAGACGAAACAACAGGAGGAGGCCTTTAAAGCCACACAGATCTAACACAGCGCCCTGGTGCTTGCTTATTTCATAGTGCCTCCTTGGCCTCTACCTGCTCACTGCCAGAATAGATCAAAAGCCGTTTACATTTTAACCTATCAAGGGACATACTGACATTTGTCTTACCCCTTCCTAATATGCTATAATCTACTCAGATTAGGCCACGCGGCTTCATGTTGAGTGGTGTAGCCACACTGCTATCTTATCTGTGTGTGCATGTACCACATATGTATGTGTGTGTCTATGCCTTTTGACTGCACGCAATCACAGATAAAAAGTGAATTGAAATAAAACAGGCTGGATATTTTTATTATATCAGTGCAGATATCCACTATTTATGCTTAGGAATTTACTACTAATAAATTGAGCCTAATTTTACTCAAAATGCTTCCATATTTAATGATACTATAAGCTCATACCTGCACAGTCACTATATACTACAATATCCTATATGCATTATATACTCCATCTCACGTAGCCAGAAACAAAGACGCCTCACTGGCTTGACCCCTGCTCCCTCCAACTCCCTGACATGTTTTTGTGTCCGATGAGGAGATGGTAATAAAAGTGTTATGGCGGCAAGATATGGGGCACTCTGTTCACCCCTGAGGTTCAGTTCAATAGACCATTAGAACTGACCAGCTGGCTCCTAAACATACACAGCGAATGAGGGATAACATCAGATCAGTACATCCATGACTGTCACAGAGTTGTCCTGGCTGAGCAAATATGTGACGTCTACGCTTCGCATGTTCATGTTTACATATGTATATAGTATATATATACATTTTGTTACACTATATTTAAAGTTGCTTATATTGCTGCAGTAGCTTTTTTCAGCTGGACTTACAGCAAACTGAGGCTAGCTGTTGAAAATAGCCACACGCTCATACAAACACAGACAGCAGGCACTCCTAGGGATCGACCAGCTGGTTAGTGAGGAGGTGACTGGGTGGAGAGGTCATGCTAATGAGCGAGGGGGGCTAATTATTAGCTGCCTCTCGCAACAACAGCTGCAGAATGAATGCAGACGTTCAGACGTTGCGTCTTGTCACGCGCAAACACACTGAGACACGGTGAGAAAAACTTCAAAGTCAGAGCAGATTTATGAAGCTGGATTGATTTTTTTTCCTATAAAGGATGGCCGCATAGTCAATTGATTGGAAAGACCCTGGGGACAGGCGGCTCAGTGTGGAGTTGATGAAGTCATTGAGATGCAAACCTTTGCAGCTCACATTCACATACACACACCCACACGCTGAGAATGTTTAATCACAAAAAGAATAATCGCAAAAAAAAAAGAACGGCTTTGTTCTGTGGGAGGCACTCGTGTGAGAGGTGTGAGGAAATCCAAGCAATCCGAGTAAAGAGACACTTTTCAGCCTTAAAATGTTCATTTTAGGTAATGCGGTCATACAGAAGGTTTAGCAGGAACAAAGAAGCCTTAATACATGCAAACACAAAAAGTCTGAAAGACTGCGTGTGCACACACACACACACACACACACATACACACACACAACTGCAGGCTTTAATTGGGCGATTTTAATTACCCTAAACGAGAGCTTTGTTTAACATTTGCGTCAAATTGATTGGATACGGTGCGTGTTACCGTGTGTATGTGTGCGCGCGTGTGTGTAAAAGACTTCCTGTCCTGCCTCTGCCCTGGCCTCAGTGGTCCCAGCTGGCATGTGGGGGGAAGCAGCAGCAGTGGTGTTGAGGGAATTAGGGATGCAAATATCCCTGTCAGGGCCGGCTGCTCCCCAGGGGTGCAGACGAGTTACACTGATTTGGTTTAAACTGAGCGTGTGCGGATCCACCTGCCTCTTCTCGACACACTGAACACACTCCTGCTCTGAAGAGCCGGCCGAGGCACCTTTCATAATGGCCCGCTCAGACGCTTGAAATGAGAGTCAGCAAGTTTATTGTAAGTGCACACACAGGGCAATATCTCCATCTTAATGTGGCTCTGCTCTCAGTCAGAGCCCACAAAACAAAGTGACAGAACGGCAGACTTCAAAGCAGCTTTCGTACGAAGGAGGAAAAGTGAGCATGCATTTTATTTTTGGACGCCATACTCTGCCTACTGCACCACAACAAGAGGACAGATGGTAAGGAAAGACAAATGTACAATGATACGCAAAAAAAACACTGCCCCCACACCCCCTTTTTTTCTTGTTTTTTTTTTTTTTTTTTTTTTTCGTGTGGTTACAGAAGTCTGTCTGTATGTTTTTGTTCTGTATATTGAGCAGCATTAGCTGAAATATGAAACATGCCAAAAGAACTTGTTTTCAGCACAGCTTTACAGTATGTGTTGTTTTCAGAGAGTGAGTAGAGAGGCAAATACATCTAATTTTGAGTGTATTTAATCGTTCTGCGTGTGGTTGATTATGTAATGTTTATTTAAAATAAAAGAGAATAAAGTAATTAATTTTCTTTGTTTTTGTTTTTGCTGTTGCTTGCGAAGCAGTTTTTCATGTAAAATATAAATACCGAAATAACTGGATTATTTACCTTCACATTTCCTAACCGAAGGAGTCTGAACAACTATTTTCTCCATTTGTTTGGTTAAATATAAACTTTAGACAAGAGACGATAGATGGATAGATACATAGAGGCACAGACAGATGCATCGATGGATAGACACCCAAAAGTTAGAACTAAAACACCTAAATCTATATAACAAAAACAAAGTATTTGGTAAACAGCTTCTAAATGAATATAAAGGTTTTATACAGACTTATTCAAATATTGTTACTACTGTCATATTCTTTGTTTTCTGTGCTTTTGTCCTTTGTCTCTTCCCTCTGGCTTGCTCTATGACTCTTTCTAACCAGTTGATTCTGCTCACAGTCTTGGAACTTTTGAAGGAATAGCACATATACATGGTCTTGATTACACATCATTTTACATCATGCAGCATCACCAGCTGTATAAATCACATGCAGTGACCCTCATTTGCTCTGCATTTCTACAAGAGTTCAGTTGTGGTATTAGGGCAGCCTGTTGATCAAATCATTTTTTTGTAAATCTGGATTTTTTTGTAGTTTGGAATAATTAAGGTGAGTTGTTTTCTTTAACGGCACCTCACTGCCATGTGTTCCTACTATTGTCCTGTGCTTGCTATAATACTGTTGATACTGTCAAGACTGTAAATAAATGTCACATGCTTCTGTTTTGCTAGTTTGTCTCATCTTTTATTTAAATAATTGTTTTATTTCAAACATATAAAAAATATATCGGATTTAAAAAATACGTGGTCATGAATCGCTCTACCATACAATCTACATGCTCCAAATGGGGTAGGCTGAAGTTTACGCCTACTTGGTCCTACCCACCTTAATACTTGTTTCCAATGTTGGAGTATTTTGGAGAGGACACGTCCGCCATCTGCTGTTCAGTCTTTGTAATCTTAATCTTTGGTAGAGCTAAAGTTTGTCTTGTTTGTCATGTGCCATGTAACTGTTCTTAAGGTAACACCCATCTGTTTCATGCTGTGAACACGATACAGCTATGACCTTATTCTCGAAATGGCTGAGAGGTCAAGTGGAAGGCCACGGAGGCCGGATTGGAGAGTATACATTGCTTCCATTTAGCAAAAAAAGAAAAGTATCATTACAAACACATGTTGGTTTTTAATCTTTAAGCTGCTAAAGTATAGCCAGGCTGTTGCCAGGTGCCACGGGAGGGTGGTTACTGTCTGCAAGTGAGTTTTAAACATTTACCAAAAAGTTGCACAAATATGTTGTGGTGGTACTTTGGTATATTATGTGATTTGAAATCAAGGAACCTAGCCTGAGCTAATTCATGACACAGTAGTGAAGTGGAAGGGTTTGGATGTATGTCATGCCAACACAGAGGATAGCATTATCTAAACTCTTTTCTTCCTCAGTACACATACTCTGCTTGGAGTATGGAAACTAAACACGGTGGCCAGGAGAGGATGAAGCAGAGGAAAGCAGCAACAGTGGATTACCGTCTGCTAGAGTTTCGGGGAGTTTAAATCAGGGTCCAGGCTACCTGCTGCTGTCAGTCATTGGCACTGGGGGGGAAAGCCCGCACTGGAAGAGTAAGAAAATACCATGGAAGCCAAAGATTGGGGACAAAAGGGTTAACACTAGCTGTAGTCACTTTAAGAACAATGATTTTTTCCTAAAATGTAATTGCGAATCCAGATTAGAAAGGTGCACTGCAACCTGAAGTTTGTTGCTATGCTTTATCAAGTGATTTCATCAAAGTGACTACTAAGGATGCATTTAAAGTATTACTGCATTCAAGGCCTTTCCACAATATGGACAATATGAAGTCATAACTTAATTCTGAGCCTGATGAGCTGGGGACAGCAGCTGTCACAGTGGTTGTTGTGGAAAACAGTCTGCTGCAATCTCAGTCAAGCTCTCAGCCTAATCATAAGCAGATTAGGTGGATTTATTATTCACTACAACTACTGCAAATGAATGAACTATCAAGAGAGGCGGACTGATAGATTTATGTTTTTGTTCAGAGATCAGAGCGGGTTTTAATTCTATAAATAAGCAGAAGAATGAGGAAGCTGTGTGTGCCTTTGTCACCACTGAAAATGTTCAATGATATCAGAGTGCAGATCGGATTCTGTTACTGGTAATATGATGACAGGGGCTGGATTTGTGAGGTAGTATCTAATGAAGTCTTGGTGTTAAATACCTTCATATTTAACCTGGCACATCTTCAGCTGTGGTAAGCTGAGGCAAACTATCATTAAGTACAGACAGAAGTGGCAAGAGATTGATTTGAAGGTCTCAGATTTGCACATGGAAAAAAAGTCTGAAACAAGTGAACAAACAACAACAAGTGGAGGTTCAGTTTTGTTTGCAGCACTGTTAAGTCTTCAAATCATAAATAATCCCCAGTTAATCCCAGTTTTTTTTATACCTGATGAAGAAATCTGTCAGTGTGACTATTAGGATTTAAAAGTGCTAAAAAGAATAAAACTGTTCATCTGGTCATTTATTACTTTGGTATAGCATGAATAGTCTTGGGGGGATTTTTCTAGAGTAGTAAAATCTCTAAAACCCTTAAAATACAGTTAAAAGTCCAAAATGTATGCCCTCCTTCCCATTGGAGGGCATAAATGTGACAGGTTTTGAATGCAGTTAAAATGAAATTAAAACAGAAGTAGTTAAAAGGTGTTTAATTATGAAAATTTGTGTGGTAAAAAATAATACTTTTTTGTGGGCAGATTCACATTAGCCTGGTTCAGCCAGCAGGGCCAGAACCAGAATTTGTTTCGAGGGATGGTCAAAGGGGGCCACTAAAAATTCTGGGGTGGACCACCAAAAAATGAACAGTGCAGGGGTGCAGCATGTGACCATGGGAAATCATGACGGATATACAAAGTGACATATGAATGACCAACATTTTCTATGCTGGAATAAATAACAAGATAAATTTGGGGGAGTGGTCAGTGTCCCCCTACCTGTTATAAGGGAGTTTTTCCTTCCCCCTTTCGCCAAGAATTGGGGGTGGTCTGATTGTTGGTGTTTTTCTGTATTATTGTTGAGTTTTTACCTTATAATATTAAGCGCCTTGAGGCGACTGATATATAAATAAACCTGAATTGAACTGAAACTGGATAAACTGCTTCTGCTTGACGCGTCCACACTCGGCACATTTGCACCTAGTATGAGTTGTTTACGACTTGTGTCCGTATTGTGGTCTCCAGCCTGCAGCAGCAGCAACCCAGCAGAGGCCAGGCCAGCCTGCTCTCCTTCACGGAGCCACCATCAGGCTATCTCCTATCTCCAAATGACAGGTCTATTTTGGAAAGGAGGCTGCGCCAAAATAGGCACGTCAGCTATGTGGCATCATGAGGCACCAGAGAAGAAAGAAAAAGTAAGTCTGCTCAACCGCCCACTGCAGGAGACGGGGGGGATGTTTCACTATCTTGGATTTACAACCATTTTGAAATATATTTGAGGTCAAAGAAGACTTTTTTCTTGCCCCCCTGTGGAGCCCCTGAACGCTGTTGGAGAGGGCCATCATCCGGAAATCCTATTGATTGTTTGGCCCACATGATTCAGCGCCTGAATTTCCTGAGCGGTTAAGGACTCAAGGTGAAGAAGCAGTAACACAACAGTTAACTCATTTTCTTACAGTAAACTTTACATGGGAACTTGGCCGAATTTAGAATTTCTTTTCCTTTTTTTTTGTTGGTTAATTTGAGCTTAGGTGCAGCTCAAAGAGGTAGAAAACTCTAATTTTTCACCTGCGCCTATTACCTTGACTGTTTTGAGTTAATCAGCTCATCATCCAGCTGAAGTCTCTGTTATATTTAAATAAACACAAGCGCCTTTGCCGACTTTTTTCTGTAATTTTTTACCAGCCAGAAGTATTTCATTAAATTCCAGTGTCTTTTTTTTTTTTTTTTTTTTTTTTTGTTTTTTTTTACTTGTTTAGAAAG
>VUQR01014302.1:39570-61872 GCA_015108515.1 Hemichromis elongatus | reverse complement strand
AAGTATATTTGTGAAGTGGGAGCTTTATCAAACAGCTGATGTCCCTTTCGCTTCTACAAATGGCAATGGACAGAGACGGAGTCTGACAGCTGAGGTTATTTTTGGGACAGGCAGTTAAAGCGGCAGAGGTGACAAAGCTGGTAAATGTCACTCTTTGAAAGACACATAAGCGCTCTTTCTGACCTTGTTGTGAGGGAATTTGTTTGCTATTTAGCTTGATTTCCATTGATTAAATAGGTCTTTGTAATGACGTACGTCCGCCGAGGCAGGGCACGGATATGTTGACTGATATATAGCTACTGTAACTGTCTGCTATAAATATGCCACCCTAACTCTGGTTTTATGTCTATTTTAATAGCATAACATATTTTTAGAGAACACATAGCAGAATTTCAGATTTTACAATAGGTTTGTGTAAATTTGACAGCGGTGTGTGGAGGAATATCATCTACAGGAAGTAATAGAAAATGCATTTATTTGTCTTGATATATTTTAGTAATTTTTAACTTTGTACTTCCTATTTTATTTATACTGGCAGCTGAATAGTGGTGTTTGTTTTGTTTTGTTTTTAAAAAAAAAAAGATATTAAACTTTTACATATATAACATCAGTTTTAGATTTAATTTATTTTCTTTTTTTTATAGGTTCAAGTTACTTAATTTATACCCATGGGTAGATTTGGTCTGCAGTAGAGTCATCCATCCTCCATATCAGCTTAATACAGCATATGGAAGAAATAATAAAACAACAATAATAACAGAGAATTCTCTCAGCATCATGTAGGATAGCAAACTATGATTTGTTAATCTGAGTAATGGCTGCTGGAGATTTGTAAACTAGTTGTTTTGTAAACTGTATTGTTTTCCACTTTGGCACGAGAAGTTTAAACTCATCATGCAAAGGGAGCGAACTGTCCAGTAAAATCCTGCCTGCGGTTGCTGTAATTGTGTGGTGTACAGTGATGCTGAGCTCAGCTGGGGCTTACCAATCTGCCCTTGAGATTCTAAGTGAGTTTCTGTTCTTCAGAAATAAATATCAGTTTAATAAAATTTTATATACATAGCACCAAATCACAGCAAGAGTCAATTCAAAGTGCTTTATACTGTAAAGACTCTACAGTACAGAGAGAAAGCTCCAACAATCAGATGAGCAAGCATGTGGTGACGGTGGGAAGGAAAAACTCCCTTTTAACAGGAAGAAGCCTCTGGCAGAACCAGGCTCAGGGGTGGTCTACCATCTACCATGACTGGTTGGTGTCAGGGTTAGGTTAGAAAGGACAAAAGATACATTCTGAGAGAATAAATAAAAGCAGGATGAAACAAATAGTTTTACCAGTGTGGAGGTTATTTGTACACAAGTTGCTTTAAAGTTGAGCTTGGACTCAGTAACTATTCCAAGATATTTAAAAGACTTATAAGATGTGTAATGTTTGCCCTTTGTTTTATCACAGGAACAAACAATGGATCCAAACTTGTTTGGAGGAGCCCCCAGGTTTCTCACTCGCCCAAAGGCATTTTCAGTGTGTGTGGGCAAGGATGCCACGCTCAGCTGCACAATTGTGGGCAGCCCGACTCCACTGATAACCTGGGAAAAAGACAAGCTGAAGCTGACATCCGGAGGCCGCTTCAAGACCGTGGAAGATGGAGATGCTTATCGCCTGACCATCTATGACTTAACTCTGGAGGACAGTGGACAGTACATGTGCAGAGCCAAGAACAGCGTCGGTGAAGCTTACGCCGCCGTAACCCTCAAAGTGGCGCTGCCGACAGAGATGCCTCAGAAGGCCCCAGTTTTCATGGTGAAGCCTGCCTCTGCACGTGTCGGTTTGGGTCGTGATGTCGTTTTCCACTGCCGGGTTGCAGCTTACCCTGAGGCCAACTTTGAATGGGAAAAGGATGGGCGGTACCTGGGGGAGACCAACCGCATCAAGATTGTTTCTGAGAGCGATGGTAGCACTTTAAATATCCAGTGTGTACGAAACCTGGACAGCGGCACCTACACCTGCAGGGCCCAGAACACTGTTGGCCGCGCACAAGCTGCGGCGGCCCTCGTTGTAGATGCTCAGGATTCCCACCGCCAAGCTGTAGATAAGAGCACCTCCCTCCTCTCTCACCTACAGAAGCGCAAAGAGGAGATCTCCATCTACCGCACTGAAGAAAGCAGCACCTCCATTTCTTCCTCCTCCACAGCCAAAATCACAGATGCTTTCAGTTCTCTGGGCCTGGAACACGAGCTGAGGGCATCTGCCCTGGCGAAGCTTCCCAAAGGTGTATTCACTCGTACCTGCACAGTGACTGAGGGGAAACATGCCAAACTCAGCTGCTTTGTGACCGGTCACCCCAAACCCCACATTATCTGGAGGAAGGATGGAACGAACATCAGCGAGGGCCGCAGACACGTCATTTATGAGGACCAAGCTGAGAACTTCATCCTGAAAATCCTCTACTGCAAGCAGACCGATAATGGCCTCTACACTTGCAATGCAACCAACATGGCTGGGCAGACCTACAGTGCTGTGTTAGTAACAGTCAAAGGTAAGCCATTGCTATTTTTGAGCAATTGCACTTAAGAAAATCCTCTTAAGGTAAGTTTTTAGTAAAGATGTATTTGCATATTCCTAATAAGTATGCAGGGAAATATTACTGCTGGCTTTACCTTATTTTTTGATAATGCTAACAGATCTCAACTCAGTGTCTCTTTGTGGTACTTGGGTCAAAGACCCTAAGTCTATGAAGACACAAATGTTTATAAAAGGTTCATACTTATGTCCATATTTTATAGTTTAGAGGTCCTGAATCCTTTTCTAGGAGAAGTAAATTGTTTATTTGATGAGAATATTCTGAGCTGCTTATTAATATATTACACTGTTTATAACACTGTCATCTGTAATCTGCAGCATCTGTTGTACTTAAATATTATCTCCCCCATGCTGCAGTGTGACTCATTTGTATATTTTAATATTTACAAACTAAGAGCAGTGCTTACTGGGAACTGTAATTACTCTTCTGAATCTTCTGGGTCTTGTTGTTTGCCTTTTAACAACAAGACTGAATTCTGGCTCATCCTCTGAAGTAAGGTGTTGTGTTGCAGCTATTTTCTGCTGGTGATGAGTAGTTCACAGTTGCTAAGATGGTCACTCACTCAGTAGATCACTTTGGCACACCGCTGGTGTGACTTCCCTCGGGAAGACGTTGGTCTAGGATATGAAGCTGTAGAGTTGCAGATTTTATTTCAGATATGAATTTCCAGTCAGTCCGACGTGGAGTACCAAGCTGCCGATGTACCAGTTAAATAAAGTGCAGGAAAATTGGTTCTTTTTGTGATGTTTACCCTGCAATTTGTTACTTTGCTGGAATTTTGCAGAAAGCTTTGAAAAGGAAAGAAGTTTTACTATATGTGGCTTTAAATACAGCAATAGATATTAACAAAAAAATAATAATTGTAAAGAAATGGCAATGTAATGGCAAGTACAGTATCCAGCACATGAACTGTATGATATTCTTTATATATGCACCAGAGAAGTAGTTTGCTAATACCCATCCGTTTTCTTCAGCACTTGTCCAGTTTAGGGTTTATGGGGGGAAAGCTGGATACACCCTAGACAGGTTGCCTGTCTATCACAGGGCTAGCATACAGAAAAAGAAAGCTATTCACACTCACACCAAGAATCACCAGCTAACTTAAAATGCACGTCTCTGAACTTTGAGAGGGAGCCGGAGTGTCCGGGGGAGAAGCCACACAGGCAAGGAGAGAGCACGTAAAATTCACACATAAAGGCAGTGGATTGGAACAAGAACAAAAATAAGAATAAGAGATGTTGACAGAAAGGATCCCATTCCTGTCAGTGCACTTTTTCTTTTTTTATGTTTTTTAATGAATTTGACCCTGTGATAGATAGTGTAACCCACCCCTTGGATTTGGAGTTTATTGCCACTTCTAGTGATAAAAAGCAATCTTATGTTTGCTTTGGAAGCCATCCTGTATTTGAATCTTTGCAGTGTCTTTTTGGATGCTATTACAACCATGCTTGAAGCAAAAATATACAGCAGTCAAGATGAAATCAACTCACTTAGTCGCTGAAGAGCACAGTTTAGGAAACATGTTGGAAAACATGGATGCAAATGTTAAATATTCTATATGGCTATATTGAGTGCTCAGGCTGAACTTAACTGACTTCTTCCATAATTTAAATCAGATTTTCTACACTTGATAAACCCTGCCTTATATTTTAAATTAGGACCAGAGCAAAACTGACAAGGACATGTATTCGGTAATCAGTGGAGGAAGAAAAATAGATGAAAATGATAAGATGTAGTCTGCAATTTCCCTGGAAGCTGTGTGTGTGTGTGTGTGTGTGTGGAGAAGACATGGATGAATTTACTTTACATTAAGCAAAGTCCTGTGAACTGTTTTAAACACAGTATATTTAACATTTCTATCAATTTAATGATTTTTAACCTTCCAGAAAACAGTTGTTCAGTAATAATGCCTTCAATTTTTAAGGTCTGACGGTTAAACTGCAAAAAAGTTCGGAAAATCCAACATGTAAAATGTTTGCAAATGTGTGATGAAGAAATTACTGGCTTATATTATTGAAGTTTGAAAATGGCTCATAATCAAAAAGCAATTTTCTAGTTTCTCTAACTTGATTGATATTTCATTAGCCTGACATATATTTAAATATGTTGGGTAAATAAATGTAGACGTTGAAGTTCAGCCTTGGTTGAAGACTCTGTCATATTTCCTTGTGTCAGAACCCAAGGTGCCATTCAGGAGAAAGCTGCAGGATGTGGAGGTGCAGGAAAAAGCCTCAGCCACGCTCATGTGTGAGGTGCCTCTTAATTCTACTTATACCAACTGGTTCATGGAGGAAACGCGACTGCAGCAAAATGCTAAATATCGCATGGAGGAGGAGGGCACCCTCCGTCGTCTCACCATACACAACGTCACCACCAATGATGATGGAGTTTATATATGCGAGATGAAAGAGGGCAGTCGCACCGTAGCTGAGCTCACTGTCCTGGGTATGGTAGAGACTTGTTTTATTTCCACGGTTCTTCATTATTTATGCAGTTATTGAGTATACTTGTAATTGTCTACATATATATATATATATATATATATATATATATATATATGTATTTTACATGCAGCTCATGTGGACACTTAATGTGACATGACCTGGTCTGTGAATGTTTACTACATTTGGACCATTATTTACTGCTATGTCTATGTGAAAAAGCAGTTTTCAGTTCTGTTTTCTTCATCTCAAATCAGTTTCTTCTTATATCTCAGGTAACATAACTAAGAAGCTTCCTCGGAGGACAGTAGTTCCTGTTAGCGACACTGTCATCTTCTGCGTGGAGCTGGAACATCCCTATCCAGACGCCTACTGGACTCGCAATGGCGAAAAGTTAAAAGAGGATTCACGTATTTCCATTGGCTGCGTGCTTAGACAGTACACACTCACAATTAGAGATTGCCAGGCAGAGGACTCTGGAGAAGTGGCCTTCGTAGCTGGAGACTGCAAGACATCCACCCGATTCTCAGTTACTGGTGGGTTAAATATTGTTTGATACATTCTGATGATATCTGTATTAAATTTATTTTATTTATATAGCGCCAAATCATTTCAACAGTTGCCTCAAGGCAATTTCTATTGTAAAGTAAAGATCCTACAATATTAGAGAGAAAACCCAACAATCAGACAACTCCCTGGGTTGGAAAAAAGTGGAAAAGGAAAAACTCCCTTTTTACAGGACTCTGCCTACAGCAGGCAGAGTCAGCCATCTGCTACAACCAGTTGGGGATGAGGGGAGGGTGACAGGACACTTTGGTACAATAATCAACCAAACATTAAATAAATTATACAAAACAGGGTATCTTTATTTCTCTCTTGTTGTTAGGCCAAATATCAGTGTCTATTAAATACAAAAGAACTGAAACTAGTACTTTAAATAAATAACATCACAATATTTTTCTCTAGCGGCCCGGAAGCATCCTCCCGATCCCCCAGTCGACGCTGTGGTGCAGAACAAAACAGAGTCCTCTGTCACCATTCAGTGGTCTCCTCCTGACAGTGACCGCCCTGTGCCCATCAAAGGCTACGTTGTAGAGCGAAGGAAGGTTGGTACTCAAATGTGGCAGAGGTGCAATGTTGAAGAAACCATTGTCTCAACAGTGTTTACAATCTGCAACTTCACTGAAGAAGCTAGCTACCAGTTCCGTATCTCTGCCATTAATGACTTTGGACAGAGTGCCTACCTGGAGGTACCTGGAACCTTCTACCTTGGTACGACTGAATTCTCTGTGATTGTTATCATTCATACCTATGCTTTGTTTTTGTTCTTCTTCCCTAAAATCCTGTTTGCGGGGCCTCTTTTCAGAACCCACTGCAGAAATCAGAAAAGGTCTGATTAACAGCACTGCAGTCTCCGCTGAGGAGTTCTCCATCTCTGTTGAGCTGTCTGCTGTTTGCTCAGGCTTCTGGTCCCTAAACGGCCGCCTTTTGCGCAGTGGAGCCGACTACCTCATCACCAGGTCAAAAAACATTCACACATTACTCATCCGAGTTGTGACCATGGAAATGAACGGAACTGAAGTCAAGTTTGTGGGTGGAGGCTCACAAAGCAGTTGCATCCTCACTGTGAAGGGTATGCACTAGAAAAATGACCTCAATCATGTTGATTTGCATCTTTTTTCGTGTTTTTTCTTCTCCAATTAGTAATACCCTCTTACAGAGCAACTGTGATTTCAGCCCCTTCTGTTAGGTTCACCAACAAATCCGATCATGTAGAGGTGGTGACCTGCAGTGCCCAAGCCACTGCTCAGCTGACCGCTGAGGTGTCAGATTATGACACACAGGTTAGTGACAGAAATATGTCAATAATCTGTTTTATTTTTGCCTTAACAGATTCAAATATTGCACTTTGTGCTCCATACTGTCTATTTTAAACCGTCTGTTGCTTATCGTACTGCTGATAAATTGCATTACTCCATCAAGCTAGCCCAAAATAGATCAGCAACAAATGCAATGATCCAGAAATATAATGTATATGATCCTAAAAAGTGGCATTCCACATGATTTGTATGAGTACTTTAGGTACCTCAAGTATATTTTGACTATACAACTTGTGCACTATTATGTTACTTAATAGGATTATAACTTTGACTTTAATAAAAAAAAGTCTTTATACACTTTTTTCCAGTTTACCTAACACAAAATTATGTTTTAACTCTTGCACAACATCACTTTTCATTAAATATTCCTGTGACTGCCTTGTTCTTGGTCGTCCCATGCCACTTCATTAAAAAATTATGCAAACACTCTTTTCTAAATAATCTGCAAATGAGAAACTTTTGTGTTTGAGTCATTTCAGTAAACAAGAATAGCACAGATATTCCCACTTTGTGGTATTTTCAGGTGTAGAATATTAAAGTATTTGTGTGATCCTAACACGTCTAATTTGGAAAGCATTTCTGTTTCTTTCTTCAGGTGGTTTGGATGAGGAATGGACGGGAGCTAAAAATGGGCAAAAAGTATGAATACGTGATTAATGACCGCAAGAGGATCCTGATGGTACACAACGTCACTGAGGAAGATGTGGGCATTTATGAGTGTGTGTTACCTGATGACAAGATGCCCATGCAACTCACTCTTAAAGGTATATGTAAAAATTGCAGCTAACTTTACATCATCAATACATTTTTTATTGCTTCAAACCACTATTATGATTTTCCCAGAGGTGACTTTGTAACAGGAAGTAGGATCAGGGTGCAAAACACCTCAAATGATTTTCCTGAATGTGAGTTGCTTCAAAAAGACATCAAACAGATTCATTAGCTTGTCTCAAAAGAAACTGCCTATGATTTCAAGGACTAAATAAAACAGGCAGAAATGGTCAGCTCTAACTCAAGTATGCTCTAACCCATTGCCCGAGTATTCCTGCCAGTTAAACAACAACAACAAACACCCCCACCCAACTGTGAAAGCCTAAAAATATTTAAATGCAAGAAAAAAACATTCATTAATTACAGGTGACATTTTCTTCACAACAAATTATTTTTTTCTAATGTAACTATCTCATAAAAAACACAAGAACAACATGCAGGTTCAATATAACCAAAAGTCCAGAATCAGAAAACATCATCCAGATGTCACACATGTGGACTCACAGCAGTAAAGTTAAAGAAAGTTCCTTCATCCTCTGGTGATCAGCCTCTGAACTGTGATGTGCTTATATTTAATGTCACTGTAAAGTGGCTACTATTGGCTGGAATTCACGTATGATAATTTAATAACTGCCCCCCCCCCCTTTTTTTTAGAAAGGAAAACATGTTGTGTTTAGTCTGTGTATTTAAATATTTATTTTAAAATTATTAAAAATGAATCCTGAGAAGAAACTCCTTCTCACCCTAGCCCTGTTGTTGGAAGTGGTTGGGCCCTGTCCAACCCACAGCGTTTGGGTAGCACCCTGTTTCTAAGCATGAGCTCCTCCGTTAGCAATCCAACCAAACGTTCAAAAAAGACATTCAAATTTATTATCACGCATAAGTCACATTGTAACTTCCTATCGCTTTTTTTCCCCTAAGATGAACCTGCCAAATTTCTAAACAAAGCCAGAGGTACCATGGGCATGTCATCGACTCTCAAAGGAGATCTTGAGCTGAGCTGTGAGGTTTCATCCGCCAGTGCTGCGGTTGTGTGGAGAAAAGATCAAACGGAGATCACTGAGGACCAAAGAACTACCATCATCTCCAAAGGGACTCAAAGGAAACTCATTATCAAGGGTGCCAAGAAGATTGATGAAGGACATTACTCGTGTGAGACAGCAGCTGACAAAATCACATTCCAGGTTAAGATAAAAGGTAACGCTACATGATGGCACAAGGCTGTTTTTTATGTTTCCTTGGCAGCATTTGATGACATAAACTTCTTTTTTTCCCCACAGAAACTCCAGCTGTAGCTGCCTTCTCCAACAAAGAGTCAGTCCAAAAGGAAGTGAAGGTCACTCTCTCCCAAAAAGCAACTCTTAGTTGTAATGTGTCAGATAGCAAGACAGAGGTGAAATGGTACAAAGATGGCAAGCTGGTGATATCCAGTAGGACCATATACTCAGAGGCAAAAGGCAACAGTCGCCAGCTGGTGATTGAAAAGGTGGAGAAGAGCGATGCTGGCGAGTATACCTGTGAAGCTGGAGGGGACAAACTAGTCTTCAAGATATTTGTCACAGGTGGGACTGCCTGATTGATTAATTTATATCTAAAGTATTTAAATTTTTATAAATGTATAAAATTCATAGTAATGTTCACGGTGTATATTTAATCATCTAAACCATCCACTATATTGAAGCGCCAAATAGCATCCTATCAAGTGCTGAGTGTGTGTTTCATATTTTGCCTCTAAATTATTTCAATCATCTGTGATTTTAAAGCTTATGAAAGGACTGCTCTTCTTACTTGTGTCACCCTCAGATTCCCAATCAGCTTTCATCAACAAGGAGTCCATTCAGAAGGAGGTTAAAGCCACGCTTTCCCAGAAAGCCACCCTGAGCTGTGAGGTGGTCGACACCAAGACAGATGTCAAATGGTACAAGGATGGCAAGCTGCTGACCTCCAGCAAGACTATCCACGCAGAGTCTAAGGGCAAGACTCGCCAGCTGGTGATTGACAGTGTGGAGAAGAAGGATGCTGGAGAGTACATCTGTGGGGCTGGGACTGAAAAGCTCGCCTACAAACTACAGGTGGCAGGTAAGGTTTTTTGAAATCATAGAATTGTTTAATTCCTATGTTTTGAATAATTATCACCTGATGTTTTTTTGTTTTATGACTCCTCATTCAGATGCCCAATCAGTCTTCTTTAACAAGGACTCTATACAAAAGGAGGTGAAAGTCACTTTGTCCCAGAAGGCCACTTTGAGCTGTGAGGTGTCTGATTCCAAGACAGAGGTGAAGTGGTACAAAGACGGAAAGCTCCTGTCCTCCAGCAAGACTATCCACACAGAGTCTAAGGGCAAGAATCGCCAGCTGGTGATCGACAGTGTGGAGAAGAAGGATGCTGGAGAGTACATCTGTGAGGCTGGGACTGAAAAGCTCGCCTACAAACTACAGGTGGCAGGTAAGGGCAGTGACCTAACAGGTCTGTGCCTTACAGATATTATACATACATATTTGTTTATGGACAGCTAAGAATTTGAATTTATTTTCGTGGTTTCCATAGACACACAGGTCCAATCAGCCTTCTTTAACAAGGAGTCAGCTAAGAAGGAAGTGAAAGCCACTATCTCCCAAAAGGCCATCCTGAGCTGTGAAGTAGCCGATGCCAAGACAGAGGTGAAGTGGTACAAGGATGGCAAGTTAGTGACTTCTAGCAAGACAATCCATACTGAATCAAAAGTCAAGAATCGCCAGCTGGTGATCGACAGTGTGGAGAGGAAGGATGCTGGAGAATACATCTGTGAGGCTGGGACTGAGAAGCTGGCCTTCAAACTACAGGTGGCAGGTAGGGGCAATCATCTAACTGGTTTGATTCATGGGGCTTGCAGTTGCTGCAGAGAGAGAGAAAGTTATCATCCATATTCACGGTCTCCCCAGACACACAGGTCCAGTCAGCTTTCTCTAATAAGGAGTCAACACAAAAAGAAGTAAAAGCCACCCTGTCACAGAAAGCTGTTCTCAGCTGTGAGATATCTGATAACAAGACAGAAGTGAAATGGTACAAGGATGGCAAGCTGCTGACTTCCAGCAGGACAATCCATACGGAGTCAAAGGGTAAGACTCGTCAACTGGTGATTGACAGTGTGGAGAGGAAGGATGCTGGAGAGTACATCTGTGAGGCTGGGACTGAGAAGCTGGCCTTTAAGATACATGTGCAAGGTATGACTCTGCGGATGTCACACTTATAATAATGTAGTGTAAGGTGTGAAATATGTTTTAGATGATTTAATGCAAAGGCTTATTCACTAAAAAATATTTTAAACCATGAGATTAAAATATAGGTTTTAAAGTTCTGATTAATCTCACATATAAAATTAGTTTGATTGATAACTATTTGATATTATTTGTTTAAAAGACTTGAGACATCGTTTCAGTGTTTTTGTTTGTGTGTCTTTGTGTTTGCATTGAAATCACTGTTGGTTGCTTCGGTTGTGGGACGCAATATTTGGTTTCATTTGTTAAAGTCTTTGAGTTTATTGGGTGATAAATAAAACTTTCAAGTTGAGTTTGTTGTTTGAATGACCTGCTGAGCTCCATGTTTTGGTCTCTGGTTACAAGATCTGGTGTCTTGTGAGGTAGTTGATAACAAAGACAGAGGCGAAACAGTACAAACATGACAAGCTGCCAAATCCCAGCAAAGCAGATCACGTGGATTCAAAGAGCAGGATTTGTTAAATGGTGATTGACAATGTAGAGAAGAAGGATGCTGGAGGTTATATGTGAGAAATGAAAGGTGAAAAATTAGGATGTAAAATAAAGGTTACGTGTTTTAACGCCTAAAAGAGAAGTATGCACAACAAAAAGAATATAATAGTTATTGTCATTATTGTTATTTTAGGGACTATTAAAAGTTAATATTACAATAATTCACTGACTCCCGAATCATCATGCATCAATGTTGATTTTAAAGAAAAAACTGTTGCTAGACAGATGACTGTGTAGGCTCTTTGTGTTGCTCTGGGTGGAGCTGAGTTAAAGCTGTTGAGCTTTAAGTTTGGAGCTTTTAGATGGGGCATTGTAAAGGCATCTTAAGGAAAAAGCACATACTGGAAAACATAGCAAGAAAATAACAGTACTCATGCTCTCATAATAATCTTTGGTTGTGAAAATTGTAATTAAAACATTACAGTCAATCAGCTGCTCTGATCCATCATTTATATATATTTGTTTGGTACTTTATGGATTCTTTGTTTAGGCTTATTTGCCTGACAACTGAATTGAGTAAAACTGGAACAGAAACTCAATTAAAGATTTAGATTTTTTTTTGTTTTTGTTTTTAGTTTGGTGAAATTTCAGATATTTGCACATAATTACATATTTTGTGGTAACTTTAGATTTTAGCTGTGAAATATTGTTCCCTGGTTTTGGCTGTGCTATGTATTTGTTGCTCTAAAAATTGGTTTATATTTATCTGACATTACACTTAAACTGCTTTTTTTTAATGAAATGTTTACATCACCATGATATTTTTCATTGTTGTTTCTGCAGAGATCCAAGTCAAGTCTGCCTTCTCCAGCAAAGAGTCTATCCAAAAGGAGGTGAAGGCTACTCTCTCCCAGAAAGCCACTCTCAGCTGTGAGGTATCTGATATCCACACAGAGGTAAAATGGTACAAGGATGGCAAGCTTCTGACTACCAGCAAGACAGTTCATGTAGAGTCAAAAGGCAGGAGTCGGCAGCTGGTGATCAACAGTGTGGATAAGAAGGATGCTGGGGAGTACATCTGTGAGGCTGGGTCTGAGAAGCTGCCCTTTAAGATACAGGTGCTAGGTAAGCTCAACAAGTTGTCCCTAGTACTTTTCTACTGTATTTTAATGTGCATTTAAATAGTCTTGGTGTGTAGTATTTCTGCCAGATTGCCTTCTTTGTGTCCAGTAAGTTGAGTCATAGTTGCTTTAATTTTTTTGCATTTCATTTCTATTGATGTTTATTTTTATTTTTTTCCATGTGTTGTTCAGAAACCCCGGCTGGCTTCTCTAACAAGGAGTCAGTTCAGAAGGAAGTGAAAGCTTATCTCTCACAGAGAGCCACGCTTAGTTGTGAGGTTTCAGATTCCAAGACGGAAGTAAAGTGGTACAAGGATGGCAAGTTGCTGACTTCCAGCAAAGGAGTCCGCATGGAGTCTAAGGGCAAAACTCGTGAGCTAGTAATAGAAAACGTGGAGAAAAAGGATGCTGGAGAATATACTTGTGAGGCTGGAACGGAGAAGCTGGTATTTAAGTTGCAGCTATCAGGTAAATTTATGTCAAATATAAGACATGTTGCCAATGGATTACCACATATTTGTACAAAGTACTGAAAAGAAGTTCTTCTTCTAGATTTAGCCATCAAATTCCAGAAGAAATCTGTCAAGGACACATGTGTGATTCAAGCAAGTGAAAGCATTGTTTTAAATACTGAGCTGACGGCAGAGGGTGGTAATGTGAGATGGTTTAGAGATGGCACGGAGCTCAAGGAGAGCAGCAAGTATGAAATGAAAAAAGAGGGCCTTTCTCGTACTCTGATAGTGAAATCTGCAGAAATGAAGGACAGTGGAACGTACTGTTGTCAAACTGCAGGCGATAAACTGGAGTTCAAAGTTCAAGTTAAAGGCAGGTCATAGAAAAGTCTTAAACACAACTCTCATGCATCTGCAGATGTCAGATTTTTTCTTTGAACTTTTCCCTCTCATGCTTTCTTCTCAGATTCAGCTTTGAAGTTTGTTCTCCCTTTGAAACCTGCTACAGTGGAACTGGGAGGTACACTAAGCCTGATTTGCGAACTAAATCAAGCTTCAGGGGATGCTGTATGGCACCACAATGGCCGTGAGATTAAACCTGGAGGCAGGTTCTGTGTCAGAACAGATGGTGCTAAGCGAATTCTCACTGTGACTGGCATGACTAAAGAAGATGAAGGAGAATACAGCTGTGAATGTAGAAATGACAAGACATCTACTAAAGTTGCCTCTAAAGGTAATTAACCAGTTTAACTAAAAAAAACAAACAAGCATTTTTCCAGGATGGAAGCCACTTCTTTTATATAATTATGCTTTATTCCTTTCAGCACCAAGATTAGTGAGGCTGATCACCAAACTGAACAATGTGGTTGCAACGGAGGGAAAAGATGCCGTTTTCAAGTGTGCCGTCAGCCCAGCAGACGTCAGCGTCAGATGGTTCCACAACAGTATCCCCATCGTGGCTGGGCAGAAGTATAAGCTTGAGCAAGGTGGTGGCAGCCACTCACTTACCATCACCTCAGTCACTCAAAAAGATGCAGGAGAGATAAGGGTTGATGCAGAAGGCAAAAGCTGCAATGCTACTCTACAAGTGCAACGTAAGAGAATAATGGGAATTATTGTTTAACTTTTTATATAAATGAATGCATACTTCCATCTAACATTCTTTGTGTCGCTTCCAGATGAACCTGTGACTTTTAAGAGAAAGCTAGAAAACCTGACAGTGGAGGAGCAAAGCGAAGTCAGGATGGAAGTGGCGCTCAGTAAGGCATCGGATGAAGTCAGGTGGATGAAGAACAGTGTAGTGCTACAACCTGCAGGAAACATGGAGATTCGGGTAGAGGGAGCTAAGCAGGCTCTGGTCTTCAAGAGCGTGACTTATGCTGACCGTGGCATCTACTCTTGTGAAACTCTGGATGACAAGACCCAGGCCAAGCTCAGTGTGGAGAGTAAGACTGATCAAGATTAATGTTTTAAATATAATAACAAGAATGTCATTGTTAGGGTGCTTGTTATCACAAAATCAGTCTTACGTGTTAACACTCTTTTCCTTTTCCCTTCAGTGAAGAAGATCCAGGTAATAAAGGGTCTAACAGAAACCAAGGCACGTGAAACACAGACAGTAACACTTGAGGTAGAACTCAGTCAGGCCAATGTTGAAGGCTCCTGGAACAGAGACAGGGTCAAATTAAAGTCAGGGCCAAACTGTCATATCACAGCTCTGGGAAAGAAGCACATCCTGACGTTGTCCAGTCTCAAACAGGAGGATGCAGGAATGATTTCCTTCCAGGCAGAGGGAGTGCATACTTCGGCTAAACTGATCGTCACAGGTAACGGTGGGCTCATGTTAGTCCTGATGAGGTCTAGGTTTCCTAAAAAAAAGTCCAGTCTAAAAAAAAAGTCTTATGTGCTGATTCTACAGAAGCTCCTGCTATGATCTCCAAACCTATTATGGATATGAATGTTCCTGAGAAGGAGAAGGTTACGTTTGAATGTGAAGTGTCCAGAGCGAATGCAGATGCTAGATGGTTTAAGGTGAGAAATTATTACGGTCTGGTGATTTAAAAGTGTGCAGTACATATGTAACGTTTTGAATAACACTGAATCTGCAGGATGAGGTGGAGCTAAAACCGGGAAAGAACTTTGCTATTCATTCACTGGGACAAAAGCGCACTTTGGCCATCAACAAATGCTCCCTTGAAGATGGAGGCACGTACATCTGCCGTACTACTGACGATAACACCTCCGCCAAGCTATCTGTTCATGGTAAATACGAATGATGCCACAAAGTAAGGAAATCAGGAAGGTACAATAAATCTGGGGTCAGTGAAGTTTTCTGTGCTTGGCTTCTTTTCCTGCAGCCAGAGATATCAAGATCCTTAAGAAGCTGGAAGATGTGGAGGTAATGGAGAAGGAGAGTGCTAAATTTGTCTGTGAAATCTCACACGATGAAGTGGAGTGCCAGTGGTACAAAGGAAACACAAAACTCAAAGCCACTGACAACATAAAGATGAGACAAGAGGGTAAGGCCTCAAGAAATTAGACCAGTTTAATTATGCTAGCTGCATGATCATGTAATGCTACAGGATTTGCCTTAATAAAGATTAGGAATGATAAGGGCGTTTTCAAGATGATGTCTATTTCTAATTCCAGGCAGAACATATGTGCTGCTTTTCAAGTCTGTTACCCCAGACGATATGGGTGAAATTAGATTTACGGCTGAGAAAGCATCTTCAACTGCTAAACTTAAAGTGAAAGGTAAACGAATACATGTTTTGTGCACTAAACTGACATAACACTGAATGCATGGTTGCATGATAATAGCCTATCAGTTCAATTCAGTGTGGCTGCAAATGGATTATTTCTTCTCACTGTGTTAAGAGCTCTTAGAAAATTGCAAACAATAAAACACACATTTAAATCTGATGAACAGCTTGACTTCTGTTAGCAGGTTATTCTCCCAGAATGCGTCCACATCATTTACTGATACAAACAATAAAACTTGAGGAAATATCTTTCTTACAGAGTTCCCACATTTATTCTTTTTATTGGTAAGATATAAAATCCATTTGCAACTTCACGTTCACATTGTCACTCCTCATTGAAGCTTGATGGCAAAATGAGCACTCAACAGCAACACAGCTTTACTGTTTTATAATTTTATTCTAGAGGAAAAGCATTCTTTTTGTTTTCATTTTGAATGTGCGATGGCTTATGAAGATTGCATCTCCAAAAGTACAAGAATGTGATTTAATAGTGAAACAGATTACTTGTACCAGTACACGTCCACCCTACAGTATTGTTTCACCAGTGTTTTAGTCTGTTGCTAAGTGGTTTTTTAGGCAACATGGAGGCACCATGATATATGTTTTGTGGATATAAATGAGATATTGGTGGGGTGGCAGCGTGGAGCAGTTCATGGCAAGAAGGTCCTGGGTTTAAATCCACCACCTGGCCCTGGCCTTTCTGTGTGAAGTTTGCATGTTCGCCCTGTGGCTCCCTCCCACAGTTCAAAGACGTGCAGTTGGTGGGATTAGCTTAATTTGTGATTTTAAAGTGCCCACATGTGTGAATGATTGTCCAATAGCTCCGTGTTAGCACCGTGACAGACATACAGTATAGCTTCTTGCCCAATGAGAGCCATGATAGGCTCCAGCCTAAGCAACATAATGAGATCAACGATATGTGATGTAGATACGACTTCAGGGAACTAAGGTGCATTTCGGCCAATTTTGATTGACTGAACTCTTGATTTTGTGGGAGGAGTTTGTGGACAAACAAACAGATTTTGCGTGTTATAGTTAGAGGAGATATTTAGTGTATCTGATTTAGTCATTATGAACAGTATGAGAGGATTATTTAATTCTGAAAAAGAATAGCTGTGGGCTTTTGTATCAGTTACTGTGACTTGCTGTAATTTGCATCTGTTATGTTAGTGTCATTATATATTCTTTCTATTTGCTTTAGATTTTGCAAAAAATGTTGGATTTCAATGCAAGCATTAATATATGATCAAAAGCATTAATATGCCATACGATTCATATGCCATCTGATATTACTTTAACTTATGCATAGACACTGGCAAACCCTTTGCAGTAATCTCCCTTTGCGGCACACATAATAGTTTTCATTGATTAAGTGTTATTGTTACTGTAGAGCTGCCTGTGAAGTTTGTGAAGCGACTCAGGGATAAGATAGCGATGTATAAGCATCGTGGTCATCTTGAATGCCAAGTGTCACGTGCCAGCGCAAAGGTGAAGTGGTACAAGAACAAGACGGAGATCAAACTCAGCAAGAAGTACGAGATCAAAAGTGAAGACCTGTACCGGAAGCTCACCGTTAATGATGTGGACTCCGGGGATGAAGACACGTATACCTGTGATGCCACTGATGACAAGACATCCTGTAAACTGCTTGTGGAAGGTAAAACAGTGGATTGTGACAATAGCTCATTTTTAACCTATCGCCACAGCAGATGTAAATACTTTCCCATTGTATCCTCAGAAAACAAGCCATCAGTGTCCAATTCAATGAGGTTAATGCCAATCTGAAATAGTGTACTAATGCCAAATATGTGTATTATAGGTTGTTAATATGCTATCTCTCAGCTGTTCTGTAACAAGCCTGACGTACTAAGTTAATTAATACTGAAGTTGACATTTTAAGATTTTTTTTTTGTGAAACTAAATGAGTAACTAAACTTTAGTGCAACCTGATTTTAGTTTTGCTGATGTGTTGAAGTTTTATGTTGGGAATTTTCTGGCATTACAGAAAAAAAGAGCCTTTGTGCATGTACCACAGTGTGGGGTACAGTGTATAAAGTCACAGGATGGTAATTGACCTTTGGGTTGTTCTGGATAAATGAAGGTCTTACTTAAATACAGCTATTTTGCATATGATGTGTGGGGTTTCCTGTTTTTTAGAAAAAACAGACATCCTATAAAGTACAATTTATAATTCCAAACCCATTGATAATAGTCAGTAATGATAATAGTTGCATGCAGCATTAGAAAAATAAATCACCTACATGAGCTATAGCACTTAAAATTCACATGTGGACTTAGAATAAATATGGGCAAGCATATAAGTCATATGTGTAAGGACATTAAACTATCATATCATATTTGACAGTCATTTCTGAATATTTACTCATGCTAATGGATCATGCAGGCGTTTGTGCATATTTTTGCCAGTCACGTAAACAATCTGTAGGGCCAGACCAATAAATCATTCAGGTGAATACATCAGATAGCATCATGTTATAAATAAATCGTGTCTGTGGGGAATACTGATGAAGTTATATTTCACCACATGAACCGCCTCTCTGAATGTGTAAATTAAAACAAATAAGCAATAAAACAATAAAGATCTGAGGGATCCCTATCAAAATTGTTTGTTTATATTTTGTTTTGACCTTTAAACTCTCAAATATCATTATCAACTTTAAATTCCATCAACACTGAAGCTACACTTGGTGAGTGTGGCCTTGGGGTTTGCCTCAACCATTCATTTCATTTACACACACAGCCCACTGTGATTTTGTGTGGGCCGGACCAGTGAAACTCCGCCTTCTACCACTGTACAGAACATTAACAACAAATTTAAGCAATTAGATAATCCTAATATAAGAAAAAGAAGCACAATTTCAACAGTATGTCTCAGTTTTTCCATGTGCTACAGAAATGGTGTTGTAGTAAATGAAATAAATCTGTCAGCACGACTCTTTGGGCTTAAAATTTTAAGTAAATGTGTAAAATTACAGAATTTCTATTGTTTAATTATTCCGTTTTAGTAAGAATGGTCACCAGGGAGGTCTTTGTCAGTAAAAAACACTGTAAACCATGTGAAAATACAACCCTCCTTCACGTTTTCCAAAGTTAAAAAATGGGCTGGATTGGAGTCTTCGACATCTCGATTCTGGGGCCTGTGCTTTATGTTTAACACCCCTGTTTTAGTTCTTGTAAAATGACTTTCGTGGTCACGCAAAAAAATGATGCTATTTCTTAATTTCTTGAAAATAATGTAAAGAATTGCAGTTGATTTGTCTTTTAACTAAACCATTCTCTTTTTATGATCCCTCCAGAGCAGTCCATCAGCATCGTGCGAGAACTTAGTCCAGTAGAAATCACAGAACCCTTCGCGGCTGTTTTTGAAGTGGAAATCAGTATGGAACTGGTGAAACCTCCTGTATGGACTTTGAATGGAGTTGCTCTGCAGGAGGGGCCTGATGTCGAAATGGAGAAAGAAGGCACGATGCACCGTCTCACTTTCAAAAAGACTAAAGCATCAATGACAGGAACTGTACAGTTTACAGCTGGGAAAAGCAAATCTCTAGCCCAGCTCACGGTTAAAGGTAAAAATTTTCAGTGTTATGTTCACGCAGAAACTTCTGTATGTATACACAGAAAACTTTGATTATATTTGAGCTGATCAGGCATTGTTGCTCACATTCAGAGCGCCCACTTGAGGTTGCAGAAGCTATTAAAGATGTTAAGGCAAAGGAGAAAAGCTCAGCCATACTCAGCTGCAAGTTCTCCGCTTCACCCAAAGAGGTTAACTGGTTCAAGGGTCGGGTACCTCTGGCAGCATCAGACAAGTACAACATCAAGCAAGATGGTACACGGGCCCAAATTACCATTCACAGGCTGACTGAGGAGGACAGTGGAGAGTACCGCTGTCAGTCTGGACCTGCTGAGACCAAAGGCACACTTACCGTTGAAGGTACGATTTCCAACTTTGAATTGTCAAAAGACTGTGTTTAAAATATGGATGAAGCCACTGTGACGTAAGCCACTGATGAGTGTCCCAATGTGAAGCCTCGAGGTCAGTGTCTTCACCATCACCACCTATTTTAGTTCTTTGAAACCAGATCTGAAAATCTGACTGCGAAATCAAGGACGCTGCACTCTCTTTGGCTAAAGATTTCCAATAATAGTCGATAGGGAGGGATGCACCGATACCGATAGTAGTATTGGGTATAGGGGCTGATACCATAAAACCGATACCAACTTATTTCACGTTGACAGAAGCAGAATTTAACATAAGTGCTTATTTTCACTTGAAATTTTATTTTTGTGGTCATTTTTATTAATATTTTATTTTTTATTAGCAGAGAATAAATTAAAGCCTGTCTTCCAATTCACTGCATTTTTTTCAGTACTGTATCAGTTTTAAAAATTTGGTATCGTTGCATCCCTAATAGCTGATATTGATATTAGTGTCATTCTGATATTGATATCAAAAAACTTCTACCCAACCAGAAGTCCTTTGCGATAAATATAAGAATGCAGCACTTCCACATTTGCTTTTTATTTCAGACTGAGAAGCTATATCCATCTTCTTATACAGTCTATTTGAATACCACAGAGTTCCTTTAGCATAAGCCATTACATAAAGCGATTGTTTTGGAATATTCTCCAAACTGAAACTGCTGTCCTGATTTGTCTGCCTAGTCCGTGACATCAAAATCACCAAGCACTTGGTCAATACAGAAGTCGATGAAGACAGCGATGCAGTGTTCACCTGTGAGATTAACTACGCTGATGAAGAAGGTCAGTGGCTTCTGAATGACAAGGTGCTCTTCACAAATGAAGTCAACACCATCACTCACGAGGGAAAGGTTCACAAGCTGACACTGAAAAACCTGGCACCTCAAGATGGAGGAACAATCACCTTTCAAGTGCGCAAGGTCAAAGAGTCTGTCACACTCAAGGTTAAAGGTGAGAACATCAGATGCAGTTTCACAGTTATTTGATGTTTCACAAATGAGGCTTTTATTTATCTGTCAATCATTGTTTTACGTTCTGCAGAGAAGCGCGCTGTGTTCCTCAAGTCACTAGATGATGTTATTGGAGAAGAGAAAGGCATGATCACTCTGGCGTGTGAGGCATCCAAGCCGAGAGTTTCCCCCACATGGAGAAAAGAGGGTAAAGTCTTAAAAGCTGGGCCAAAATATGAGCTCCTTCACACGGGCAAGTCTTTGGGCCTGATCATCAAGGATGTCACCAAAGACGATGCCGGGGAGTACAGCTGTGACCTTGGCACTGAGGTATCCAAGGCAAAGGTTACTGTCAGAGGTGTGTGTTTTTCTATTATTTGTATATTTCTTTGTACAAGCTGCTTTTCCTATATACAGTTAACTAATACACAGTTTGGTTTCTATCCTAGAAATTGGTATTGGAATAACTAAATGGCTGAAATCAGTTGAAGTGAATGAGGGAGAGACATGCAGCTTTGAGTGCATCCTGTCTCGTGAGAGCACAGATGAGTCCTACTGGACTGTCAATGGCCAAGCTGCTACAAACAGAGGCCGCTTTAGCATCTCCACCAAAGGACGCAAATACATGCTCACTATTAAAGATGTCTCCCCTGCTGATGCTGGTGAGGTAGTCTTCAGTATCAAAGACTTGAGCTCCAAAGCAACATTAACAGTTGAAGGTAAGCTTGATATCAGTCTTAAAGGGGCTTTGGCAATGATTAAAATCATAAAATAAACATTTTATCCTCTTATGTTGCAGGTAAAGCTTCATCTGTATCAAAAGGACTGCAGAATATTTGTGTCGTTCAAGGGGAAAATGCTGTTTTTACTTGTGAGGTGACACAGGCTAGTTTTGCTGTAAAGTGGGCCAAGGATGGTAAAGCCATTAAAAAGAGCCAGAAATATGAGCTCAGCCAGCAAGATAGAATCATGAAACTGACCATCCACAATGTGTCTGCTCAAGACTCTGGAGAGTACAGCTGTGAAGTTATTGGAGGTGCAACCACGAAAGCTAAGCTAGAAATCAAGGGTAAGACTCTAAGAAAACTAAAAAATTGCCTTGGTCTAATTTTACATTTCAGCTTTAATGGGATACAATTATTCTACTTTTTGTTTCGATTTTCAACACATAAGCAAGTAAACAAACACCACACACATACACAAAGTATGCACAAAGGTGCTTGTGGGTCAGTCCTTCTGGAGGCAGCACTTAGTGGTGGCTTTTATGCTAGCTGGCAAGAGGACCATTAAAAGGTGTTTGTAATGTGGAAAATATCCAAGGTAAAGGCATGTAAAATTAAGATGACGATGAAAATTGTATTTATATAGCACATTACATGAAAACTTAATTTGTTTAATGCAGAAAATCAATCTACATTTTCTACAGCATGCTAGCTCAGTTCCAATTGATGTAGGTTACAGTTTAGAGGTAACATAGAAGGGTATAAGTGCAGGTAATAATAATTAGTAACAATAACAATAATTAGTAATAATTTTCCAAGTCCTAAAAAGTTGAAATATTTGCTAGATATAGAATATGTTCTGGGGTAATCTTTTTTTTTTTTTTTTTTTTTAATTTAAATTATATATTTTTTTTTTTGTTTTTTTCTGTGGC
>VUQR01014302.1:6240-31941 GCA_015108515.1 Hemichromis elongatus | reverse complement strand
GCTGTGATTGGACAGGTTCAAATTTCAGGGCCTGACAAGTCTGAAGTTGCACATTGGATATTTGTGAATCATTCACTGTTGATTATTATAGACTTTTTTCTGTATTTTACTTGTTTGTTAACATGTTTTTCCTCTTATTCGTCTGAAACGTCACCATTCTTCTCGTGTTTTTTCTGCACTGTGTTTATGACTGTGAAGGTAAACCTGCTGGTTTTGATGTCCTCCCTCTGCTACAGTCGAATACAGGAGCGAAGGCATTCTTTATTCTCCTCCTTTGGTTTCTATTCAGCCTGATTGGCTGTTACTCACTTGTTATTACCTCTGAATACCAGATTTGCAGCATTATTTTCTCATTCTTCTCAAACAGGAATAGTTGAGTGCTGTATTTGACAGACTTTTGAGTGCTGTGTTTTGAATAGGCAGAGGTGTACCTGCCCTGACTGCGTATCAGTGTTATTTTGTGTTGCTGAATTAGAACAGCCATGCTGGATGTTTTTTATATTTTATATTTTTGTTTTTCAGTAGGTTAAAATATATATATATATTTATACCAAACTGTTATTAAATGGGTTACCACAGTACATACCAACAGATTATTTTATCTATTCAATCCCAAGTTCTTCCAGTCATATTCATTCGAGACCTGGAAAGCCAAGTAGCTGAAGAGGGAGGTAGTGTTACGCTGCACTGTGAGCTATCAAAACCTGGAGCCCATGTAGAGTGGAAGAAAGGATCAGAAGTCCTGAGCTGTGGAGAAAAGTACCAGATAAAACAAAAAGGATTCTGCCATGAGCTGCAGATTCTTGATTTGAGGCCTGGAGATACAGGAAGCTATTCATGCTCTTTAGAGGATACAATAAGCTCAGCATCTCTGGTTGTAAACGGTAGGATGGAGCTATTTCATGTTGTCTTGTTCTTCTTACATCAAGTCCCTCATTTGTAACCTAATTTCTCCTCACTTCATCATCCTTGTTTCTTTTTGCACAATTACTCCGTTTTCCTTTTCTTTTGTACGTCAGCGCTTCCAGTTATTTTCACAAGAGAGCTGGAAAGCCAAACGGCTGATGAGGGTGACAGTGTCACCCTGAACTGTGAGCTCTCTAAGCCTGGTGTTCCCTTGGAGTGGAGGAAGGGAGAACTTGGTCTTTGTCCTTGTGCAAAGTATGAAATTAGACAAAAAGGACACCTGGCTACACTAATAATCCATGATGTTGACTCAGAGGATTCTGGGAGTTACACGTGTGATGCCGGTGATCGTCATAGTACCGCACAGCTAGCTGTGAAGGGTATGCTGTCATTAGTCGTTTAAGCATAGTGGTGACATTTTGGTTTATCTTTATTAGAATATTGCTGGAAATATCTGACTTGACCTTAGGGTTAATACTCTAAACTATAAACTGAAGTATGTAGATTTCACTTCAACTTCTGCCGCTTACTTCTTCACATATATGAGTTAAGGGCTAAAACATGGCCTAAATGTATTCATCCGTTCATTTCTCCTAAAACAAATTCCCTCATTTTTTCTCACTTTTTGCAGCCAAGCCTGTCCTTTTCAAAACCCAGCTACAGAACCTTGAAGGACAGGCAGGAGAGAGCGCCTGTCTTCGTTGTGAAACGACGAAGCCGGGAGCCATTGTGGTGTGGAGGTGTGGTGATCGGGTGCTGGCATCCAGCAGCAAGTATCACCTGAAGCAGGAAGGGACTGTAGTTGAGCTTATCATCTACAAACTGCAAGGAACAGACTCAGGAGAGTACTCCTGTGATACAGGCAGGCAGAAGACTTCAGCTGTCCTCACTGTGAAGGGTAGGATTTTTTTTCTATTTAAGCTCCTCCTCCCATGCACTGTCTTGAGCTGGAGTCCAGTCATCCTTCATTTCCAACATCACTCCCTCTTATTGACCATCTTCTCACAAAGCAACACTTGAGCATGAAGTGCTTTCAGTGTTCAAGAAAACTTGCTCGTCTCATATTCATTAGCACCTCACTCTTTTGTGCACTTCTTGTTATTTATACGCACTTTTCTCTTGGGCTCAATCACTCATTCCACCATTTGTACCTTTCACGTTTCTGTCTTCACAAATATTAACCATCACTACTCTGTTTTCTTCACTTGGCACTTGTAATTGTAGCTCAGCAGAAATCTTCATAAATGATCAAACTTGAACTTCACCAAACATTGCGTGCTTCTAAATTGTATTTGTCAAACAGAGGTTGAGGTTAAAATACTGAAATTCTTGGAGAGCTGCGTTGTGTACGAGGGTGAAGATGTCTGCTTTGAGTGTCTGGTTTCTCGTGAGGAGGCACCGCTGGCACTGTGGAAACTCCAGGATGTCCCTCTGCAGAATAATGAAATGAACCTGATCAAGGCTGAGGGTCGGCTGCACAGCCTCACACTCAGAGGCGTCACTACAGCTGATTCAGGGACAGTAACTTTCACTGTGGGAAACCACACGTCCACAGCTTCTCTGACAGTCAGAGGTAAGGGAATTTGTAGGCAATGTATTTCTTGGGAACATCTTCCAGTTTGCTTCTACAATAATTTGGGGATTTCTTCTGCTCATTTGCTCTCTGTCTTCTTGTTGTTGGACACTTTCCCTCCATTTTTTCAGAAGTTCTCAAAAATAACAACTGTCTTGTTGTCTTTTCATCTTGCTATGGCATTTGGAGAAGTTCTCACTTTCCACTACATTTATATTTCCAAACTACTGCATGTTTAAACTCTTTTACTTTTAATTTTAGTACTAAAATTACATATTGGTCTTGTTGATCAATGGGTTTTCATCCAGTATATTTTTTCGTATATCACCGAATGCCGTTATAACTGTTGTTTCACTTTTCTTCAGTCAAGCTGAATTTGGAAGTGTTGAGTCTTTGGCTTGTTCATGTTTGGGGTTATTTTGATTAAGGATTTAAGACGTGCACCATTTTCTGTTCTGTTGAGCATCCCTCAAACGACCTACTTCTCCTTACTTCATGCAATATAACCAAAGGATTTGCAACGTGAACTTGTGCATTCATTCTTTTTATGCTGCTCACAGACAAATTCTAGTATATTATAAACAAACTGGTAACTTGTTTTTTCTGTTTAGTTGTATTTATGACTTTCTTTAAACCTCTGAATGGGTGGATTGTAGGTGAAGCAGTCTCCTTGAAGCACATTGATTGATTTTTTTATGTGAACTTTGAAAGGATTGTGCAGGCTCGCTGTGGACTCTAGTGTGTTTTCTGGTGTCAGTGTTCACTTTCTGAAGTTTTGAACTCTGTCATCATAATAAAATTGGTCTCTCTGGCAGCTGCACCTGTAGTATTCAAGAAGGAGCTGAAAAGTCAAGAGGCCAAAGAAGGAGGCGAAGCCTCTCTTTCCTGTGAGGTATCAAGCTCTGATCACAAGGTGACCTGGTGGAAGGGCTCAACTGTTCTCACACAGGGAGAGAAATACACCATGGAGCAAAGAGCAACCACTCACATTTTGATCATACACAAGCTGATCATGGAGGATAGTGGGGAATATACCTGTGATACAGGAGACCAGAAAAGCACTGCTACCCTGACTGTAAAAGGTAACAGAGCCCATCTTCATCTATCATCTGTCTGTGTCTCTCATCTCCTCTCCTCTTGTCTTCACCCTTCCTGAAGTTCATATTCACCGTATTATCAAGTACTGGAGAAAAGTGTATCGTCTACTCCCAACTAATTCTCTTGGATTTACAGATTTAGAGAGTCCAGTGTCCTACTATGAAATTCAATTTAAATTTTCCTGCTTTACTGGAATTGATCTGATTTTATTTGTTGATAGTTTAGTAGCTCTAGGGTGTTGAAAAAATGCCACTACATGCATGTTTCTCAGATCTGGGAATGACGTGCTAAGAAAGCATATGCCTTCATAGCAGTAATGTCTGGAAGCTCTGCACAGAACTGATCTCTGATCTCTCATCATCCCGTTCACACAGAGCGTGTGCGAATCATTCAAGAACTCTGCGACGTTACTGTGACCACGGGGAAAGATGCCGTCTTTGAGGTTGAGCTGTCGCATTCTGGTGTCACCAATGGGGAATGGTGGCTTTCGGACAACCTGCTTCAAAATAATGATCTGAATCAAATGAGCGTTATAGGCAGGGTGCACCGTTTGGTCCTCAAGATGGTAACCACAGATGAATCTGGAGATGTTGCCTTCGTGGTAGGAGAAGAGAAGAGTGTGGCCTGTCTCCTGGTGGAGGAGAAACCCAAAGGTAAAGGAGATGAGATGGTCACTAGAGAATTTTCATCCTCAGAGCCATCTTCATCACAAACCACAAATTAGTATTATTGTTATTATTATTTCAAATCCACTGGCATTTTACATTTCTTAAAAATTTTCATTGAATATTATAGTATTTACTTATTATAAAGGGCTGATAGAGGTACTTTAGCTCAACAAACCAATATTACTGTAAAATGTATATTTTAAAACGGGGTAGTTTCAGATATATAATGCAGTTCTGCAGCATAGTTATTATTGTGACTGGATTTCGCATTTGGTGAGATAATAAATTTCTTACATTAGTCTTTGCTGCACTGCCTTTAAATTCTGTATGTGATTTTTATTCCTGTGTTTGATACATTAGTCTGGCCAGACAGTGATTTAAAGTAAATTTGACTGCTTGCTAGAAACATACAAACACAAGACAGTAATTCTAATTTTTTGTTGTGTTATTTTATGTATAATTTGTGTTACAGTAGTGCACAGAAATCAAGAATGAAATTATAATGCCAGTGCAGAAGGGAAAACGTTGCATATAAATGCTACTTGTCCTGTATTTGCAGTGCTAATATTAGAGAAGCCACACAACACTGTTGCATTAGAAGGTGAAACGGTCACTTTGGCCTGCACCATCTCCGACCCCACTGGTAAGGTTACCTGGATCAAAAACAATGTGGCCCTCCAAGCAGGTCTCAAGTATGACCTGAAGAACAATGCAGCATTGCATCAGCTTCGTATTCACAACCTGGTGGCTGAGGATGCGGGAACGTATACCTGCGACACTGGGGATGCACAGTGTGATGTCACGCTGACTGTGGAAGGTAAAAACATTGGATTGAAATGGACAACTAAAATATTCTTGAACTTCCATCTCCTTCAACCTCCCAGTATAGTCCGAAGCCCTCACCGATGTTTCTCTCATCATCTCCACTATTTGACATCGAGCTTGCCATCCCGATATGTTTTATCAACCTTTCCTACTTTAAACTCTCACCAGGTGCCCCAGTGTTCTTCCAGGCAGAGCTCAAGAACCAGGACGCCATAGAGGGCGATGATATAACTCTGCACTGTGAGCTCTCTAAGCCAGGTGTTTGTGTTGAGTGGAGGAAAGGAGGAGTAGTCCTCCGGCCTGGTAAGAAGTATGAGATGAGGCAGTCAGGGTGCATTCAAGAGCTCTGTGTATGGAATCTGGAGCCTGATGACAGTGGCTTCTACACCTGTGATGCAGGAGACCAGCTCACTACAGCTTCTTTAGCAGTGCAAGGTAGCCTCCCATTCAGTACTATTGCAGTTTTTCTTAATTGTGAAACTTCTATCTGCCTGTCACCTATATTTGTTTGTTTTTTGCTTAGAGTTGGCATTATGATGATTATGAGTACATTTAAGGCTCAATGTATTCGTATCTTCCACTCAACAGCAAAAGAAGTCTTCATTGTTTCTGGCCTTAAGTCGACCGATGTTTTTGTTGGCGAATGGGCAACTTTCTCCTGCCAGCTCTCTGGTAAAGCCCATGGCAAGGTGCAGTGGTGGCTGGATGGCAGCTTGTTGGAGAACAGCCCCTTTAGTGAGATAGGGCTGGCTCAGGGCCACATCCACACACTCACCTTAAAGAACCTGGCCACAGATGACTCAGGCACTGTCACCTTCAAAGCTGGCAGTTTAACATCAACAGCCAAGCTCTTGGTCAAAGGTATCATAAATAATGTTACTGCAGACTGAGATAAAGCATTCTCATTCTTATACAACTTCTAAGGATCCTGCAGTGTTTTAATTCTACATTTAAAACCTTATGTGCTGCAGTCACTACAATAGTCAATTTTCCTACTGCAGTATTTCTATTATTTTGAATTAAATAGTAGAAGCAATAAACTTATAAATTTATGTTTTCTATTTAATCGCTGGCATTTACTACAAAAAAGGTGCCATTCTTTGTAAAGAATATGGAGTTATATACTATGAAATATAATCACATTTCATATATAATCATATATTTACTGCAGGGTTCCATCCAGCTATTTGACATATTAGTACTCCATCATGCATGAGCAGCAGTAGTTTGCATTTGATTCATAATTAAAAAGTCATGTTTTATGCTTTGATATAATCTAAAAAAATACAACTGGGTGCAGCACCACAGTAAAGTTTTATTAACCTTTTTGACTCAATGAGCTGGTATAAAAAATGCTGCTCTTCTTTTGAATGTAGGGCTGCTGAAACGATAGAAAATAATAATCACGGTTATGTTTCTCACTTTGAACATCACAATCAGATTTACTAATTTTGTGAATCATTGTTATACCTTAAAAAGTACTTTCTGATGCGTCATCATTGACGTGTACACAATGAGTATAATTAGCTACCTGAAACCTACCTCAGTATTTTTGTGCAATATTTTTGTGTGAACTTCTGCTACCCTTTTGTATATCTATTAAAGTGCAAAAATGTTTATACAACTTTTTTTTTTTTTTAAATGTAATAGGCTCCTGCTAAAACTATGTATACTATAAAACATTCAGTACAAAACACATTACTTAGTAGTGGAAAGTCTTCTAACGATGCTAGCTTTATGTTCACGTTTAAGCTACAGCAGACAGAACTCACTTTAAACCTGATGCAAATCAGAACACAAAATAATTGATTTAGAGTGAAGCTCTGGTCAAAAAGTGCTACCGAGGATGTTTTTAGTAGTATTAGTGTGCATGTGTCTCTCCTTCAAGGTCAGTAGATTAATCTGAGGGGCAAAATGACAATAATGATATATATGGAGGTATTAAAAACTCTGTTTCTTACTGACATCATTTGTATTGTCAGCATATGTGTGTGTGTGGGGGGATTTTAAATTTGCGTTACTGTGGACCTCTGACTTCTTCTTAAAGATAAAATATTGTCAAAACCTTTTATAAAATGTCTTTTATCTTTAACAGTATGCTTTAAATTCTTCTGCCTTTGTTTTTTTTGACAACATTTAAGAAATAATACTGGTATATGGGGATACAACATTTTAAATACAACGTTATAGTTTGCATCCAAATATCATCTGAAATTTGAAAAATTATTCTCAAAATGATGTAAAGTGTATAAAATTGATTTGAACAAGGCAGATGTCCAAAGCAAAGAAAACAAAATGAATATATACAAAATACAATACTACTCTCTTAAAAGTAAATACTGCCCAGGTTTGAACTCTCGGAGTGCTCCTTATTAGTTTAGTCTTCGTTGTCATTATCTTGTGGTTTAGCGAGTCTAGCTATCAGGCTAGCTGTCCTGTTGGCTGGTGGGTGGTGTTTCTGATCCACATCCTGTGACTTCTTGTGTTTGATCTTCTTGCTTTAACATCTTGCCGTTGTTTTTTTTTTCATGCTGCATTTAAGGTTGTATGCCCAGATTCAGGCTTTTTTTTTTACACTCTTATCTATACAGTATACTATTATCCATATTCTGACTGCAAATGTATTTGTGGCCAAACAACTATTAAAGTTGTAAGCAGCTCCTTTTAACCATGCCTTCAACAACAGGGAAGGGAAGACCAGTTAATACATGAATGTTGAAAACAAGCATCATCAATCTGGGATTTCTTCATTGATTTTAAGCTTTTTTAAGCATGATCGTGATTATTATATGGTTAACCTGCAGCCCTAACTGTAAGTATCCCTCAGTAATATAAATAACATACTGTAAATTTGGCTTCCGTCATGTTAAACTTCACAGACAGTAAACCAGAAAACTGAAATGCTTGAAAAAAAGTGCTGCTCCACCCATCCATTCAAGCCGGCTGCTCTTAAATAGTCATGCTCTATTCATCTCCTCTGTCCCAAACCAAACCCTTCTTCTAACCTTCCAGCATTAAAATCTCTAACTCTTGCATATATACCTTGAGTTTGGCATTTCTATCCACTTATCACTCCCTTCTTCTCTATGAGCTGCCAGTAAGTCTTGACCCTTGGTTGTGAACTTTGACTGTTGGACTTTTTGACCCCCTGAGAGCTTATGTGGTTTAATGCATTGGACATATGAAAATATACATAAAAATATACACATTATATAATATACATATTGGTACCTTACAATCAACAATTCCCAAATAATATCACTCACATATTTACGCTCAGACATGCTTTTGGGGGTTATAAAGCCCTTATGTCAGTCGGCATGGCCCACTTTTATCCTTACATCTCATGGCCAGGATTTGATCCTATGATCCCTGACCCCAACCTCAGATCCCACAGTTGAAGTGGTGAGCGAGATGGAGGACCTTCGGGTGGTTGAAAACCAGCCGGCTGAGTTCATCTGCCAGTACTCAAGACCAGTGAAGGCTCAGTGGAAGAAAGATGGGCAGCCTTTGCAGCCTGACGGCCGAAGGGTGGTAGTGGAGCAGGACTGGAATGTGGCTCGCTTGTACATTAGCCGTGTGTCCGCTGAGGACAGGGGCACATACTCCTGCGAGGCAGAGGGGACCTGCGTGGTCGCTTCACTTCATGTGGAAGGTGAGCTTCCCTCCACATGGAAAGAGCACCATGCTTTAGGGGATCTTCTCTGCTTCTTCCCCAAAAACGTCTTTGAAAAAACAAAGAACAAAAACCCAAGTCTTTTACTGATCATCACAGAATTTTTCCTCTTGGTTGACGAAAGCTTAACTATTTTACTTTTGTCTTTGAGAACCTCATTCCTTTTATAATCTATTATAATGAAGTTACCATGGTTTCTTGCTTCCTACAGCCAAACCCATTACCATCGTTCAGGGCCTGGAGAATGTGGAAACGTTTGATGGAGGTGAAGCGCTGTTTGAGTGTGCCCTGTCTCGTCCTGAGAGCAAAAACTGTCAGTGGCTCCTTGATGGTAAACCACTGAAAGAATCCCCTAATGCCGAGGTTGTCTCATTCGAGAGCGGTCGTCGCCATCTGCTCCTGCTGAAAGAGCTGCGTGTCAAAGACGGTTGCACGGTGACTTTCAGAGCTGGCACAGCTTCCACATCTGCCCAGCTCACTGTTAAAGGCAAGTCATCAAAATGAAGACTGTACAACAGTGAAGCTGTAGTAATATTATTATAATCTTGAATTTTTGTGGATTTTTCCAATATAAGGGTGGCAGTTGGCTGTTGTGAAGGGTTTGGAGGACAGAGTGGCTGCAGTGGGGGAGAAAGTCGAGTTCTGTGTTGAGCTCACGGAGCTGGTCCCTGCAGCAGAAGTGGCCTGGTATGCTAATGGAGTTGAGCTGAAGCCCAGTGACCTCTGGGCCATGAGGGCCGATGGTCGGTCTTACCGCCTTGTCCTGAGACAGGCGCCTCTTTTGCCCCAGCAGGAAATTACATTTGCTGCCAGAGATGCTATCTCTCTGGCCAAGCTCACCATCATCAGTAAGTGTTTAATGAATAACATGGCTAAGATTACTCTTACACAATTGTAATTATATATATTTTAATCTTCCAGTTAAGTGCTTTTTATAGTTTTAGATTGCAAATGTTACAGTAAATGATACATCAATCATAAATTAAATCTGTTAACCATATCTCTGTAAGGTATTTTTCCATATAACTTTCATAAGAGATTAACACAGTATTTGGTTTTTAATCAGTGTTCATAAATATATCCAATGGCTGTTTTTTTTTCCCCTTTCCGATAGCTGTGCCTGATCCTCCAGAGGACCCCGAGGTGCTCAGTAAGACAAAAAAGTCTGTTACCCTTTCTTGGTTTACACCTTTGCATGATGGAGGAAGTCCCATTCTGGGCTACAGAGTGGAGATCCGAATGGTAGACAGTGCCCTCTGGCTTCCATGTCATTCTGAGCCTGTGCGTAACACTGAATTTGTGGTTGAAAATCTCAGTCCAGGCAGTGCCTACAGGTTTAGAGTGGCAGCCATCAACAGAGCAGGGACGGGGGAGCCTGTTGAACTGCCTCAGACTGTTCAGCTTGGTGAGTGAATGTACGCTTCACTTAATGCAACAGTGTATCTGCTTTTGTCTGTGACATTGCGTTTATAATTGCAATTGCTGTTCATGTTTTATCTCACATGGTGAAATGAGATCTAGCTTCACACAACTGCACCATTCTAGCCAATGATGTAGTACTAGAAAGCAAGGAAATTAGATATTTTATAAACTTTAATATCATTTGCATTTCTTCTCTTCTTGTAACACAGAAGCACCTCCTCAGCCATTGATTTCCCCAGGTAGGTCACTGTATACTGCATATGTGGTACTTTTTTGTATTTCTTCACAAGCTCTGTTGTATCCCTAATGTAGCCCTGCACATAAAGGTTGGGTGATCTTTGCCATAATCTGACCATCCATACACACATGTGCATGTCTCAAGAATCCATTATATGCAGAGATGCTTAAGTGAAAATATAATGAGGCAGGATAACATTGATATGAATCCAGTAATAATGATAATACTGGCTTAATGCATACCTGGGGGAGGGTGTGTGTGTGTGGGGGGGGGGATTAGTAAGCTACTGACGAACACTCTGACCTTTACTGGTCACCAAAATGATCTTCCGTGGAGATTTTCCTACTGCACACTCCTCAACTCATCCATCACACTATGTTAGAATAAAGTTAAGATTGTTAAAAGTTAGGATTAAGCACCAATTGAACAGGGGTGATGCTGTTATGGGCCCTAACAGTAACTCCATTGTGGTTATATGTGTAGATGCAAAACAGGAAGAGTCTGAGGTACTGGGACAGCCCAGTCTTCCACCTGAGGCTGCTGAAGAAGGTGATCTCCATGAACTTTGGGAAGAATCAGCTAAGAAACGACGCATGAGTCGGGAGCCAACTCTGGACTCCATCTCTGAACAACCAGAGGAGGACGGCAAAGGTGGTCAGGGCAAATTAAAGCAGGATCAACTTCCACAATCTGAGAAAGTGGATGCCAAATCAGTAGAGAAAGAGCAGGTCATTGTGTCAAAGAAGCAGACAGAAACCAGTCTCTGCACCAGCTCTGAGGATGAATCTGTTTCTGGGCGTTCAGCGCTTATTTCCTACCTCAAAAAGAGCAGCAAAACTACTGAGACAGTGACAAAAGAAGCAGATACTCTAGCCACTGAAAGGTTCTTTGCACATTTCCAAATGTCAGAGCAGAAAACTGTGCAGCAGACAGAAGTGAAAACAACTGTAGTTCAGCAAACACATGAAAAACACATGTCTACCGAGGAAACTAGCATCATGGAGATCGGTAAAGATGATGACCCTGAGCTCAGAGAAGCTGCTGTCAAGATTCAAGCTGCCTTCAAGGGCTACAAGGCCCGCAAGGACATGCGTCCTGTTTTTAAAGACGTCTTCAAAGATCAGACTAAAGAACCTAATGGCACTATACATCTGGAATGTGTGACAGAAGGTAAACCTGATAAGGTCCGCTGGCTGAAAGATGGAGAACCACTGACGGATGGAAAGCATCATCATATTGATATCTACAATGATGGCACCTGCTCACTGGTCATTACTGCAATCACCACTAAGGACACTGGAGTTTACACATGTGAAGCCACTAACAAGTTTGGGGTAGCTTCTCACAGTGGTAAGGTGACTGTGGGAACGGTAAGAGAATCATCCGGCCGACGGCCACTTACTGTAGGTTACAGTGCTGACAGTGAGCCTGAGAGCTCCTCCGGAAGTGAGATGGATGAGTCACTGAGACAGGCAAGCAGACGCCTCCGGCGCCTGTTGCGGACACGTCTCCCACCAGATGTTGAGGAGGAACCATTTGTCAGTGCAGATGAGGGAGACTTGTGTGTCCCAGACCCACAATCTTACCGTGAAGATGACAATTATATCTACATTCGTTTTGATTCACGGACAGAGGCTGAAGTTGCCTCTACGAGGTTTCAGGAGATGTTTACGGTCCATGGGGTTCCCGTGGAGACCACCATCTTACCTGCAGGGCTTCACAAAGTGGAGCTGCGAATTAAAAAGATGGGCTACATACAAGATGGTACACAGACGCCCACACAAGATAGACAGCATCCTGCTTTCATGACTGGAGCTTCAGGTAAGAAGCAGGTTGCTCTCTGTTAATGATAGACAGATTTTGTGTGCTTACAAAACAAAATGTGGTACTGGTTCAGTACACCAAGGATAGCTGCTCTGTAAGGGCTGGGGGTTTTATTTTTGCCTTCTGTTTGCTCTTGTTGCCCAGCTGCACCGGTCTTCTTAACCGAGCTACAAAGCCAAGATGTTCCAGATGGTTATCCAGTCAGTTTTGACTGTGTTGTGATTGGCAAGCCACCTCCCACTGTTCGCTGGTATAAGGATGGCAAGCTGCTGGAGGAGAATGATCATTACATGATCAATGAAGACCAGGAGGGCTGCCACCAGCTTATCATCACCACTGTGTTGCCTACTGATATGGGGGTCTATCGCTGCACGGCTGAAAACGGCAGTGGCATTGCATCTACTAAAGCTGAACTCAGGGTTGACAGTAAGTGAACAAACAATACAATAAACGCAAGTTTGCTTCTGAAATACTACTACTAATAATATTATAATAATAATAATAATGATAGAAAAAAATGTATGTACTTCTTATATACAATTGTGTACAGAATTTGTACAATCTTAAGTCTTTAAAGTCACATCTTTAAAGACTTAAAAAACAAAATTTAGTGCAAAATTTTTAATTTATTTCAGACATCAAATTCTTGTTTTTTGAAGTCATTGAAATGTATACTGTACACCATTCCAACCTGGAAAAAGAACAGTTAAAAGAAAGAAATTAAAGGGAAAGATGAACACGATATTCAGGCCGTTGAATGTATGCAAACTTCTGTGTAGCTCGTTTTTTAAAACAGAAGACAACCTCAGACAAAGTCATAGCAAAACTAGCATTCAGAATATGTGAGATGGACCTTTAAGTCTTGAGTTAAAGTGAGTGAATAGTTCTCATCGTGTAATTACATATTTTCCACTAAATCTGTGGGGAAAATTCTGGTTTACCCTAAAAATCGGTCACAGGATGTTTTTTGGCCTCCCCTAATATAAAGTCATCGTTTTCGAAAGCCTCCGTTTTCGCTGTTCACACTGCGACCGAAAGCTCCGTTTTAAAATGTATGCTTTTTCGAGAGCGTTTCCAAAACGCTTCATTTTCCTTGACCAAAAACTCTGTCTCAGTGTGGACGGGAGACCAAAATGGAGAGAAAACGATGCGTTTTTAAACGAGAACGTATTAAGTGTGGACGTAGTCTTAGAAAAGCAGAATGCTGACTGTCCCTTTACACCCTAAACATTGTATAATACTGTAATAAAATTCCTCCATCAGTGTCTTGCAGCTCAGATTATGACACTGCTGCTGATGCCACTGAGACGTCTTCCTACGTCAGTGCCAAAGGATACATGTCCAGGTGAATTTATTTATATTTGTATATTGTATTCATCCATACAAACATTTATATGAACTAAACTTTTATGTTGATGCTTTTACATGAAGTTATAGATATACTGGAGCTGCTGTGCTTTATTCTTCTCAAACAGGGAAACTGAGACCTTTGAGTCTGTAGCCGAAGATGATCAGCTGCCGCAGGTTGTGGAGGAGCTTCATGATGTTCACGTGTGCCCAGGTTCACCTATTGCAAAGATGCAGCTTAAAGTAAAGGGTAAAGTAAAGGTTTATTAATTCATTTCAGTGTTCTAATATCATTACACTTGATTTAAGAATAATTTTTCTAAAATATTTGTTGTTTTCCAGGTTTCCCGAAACCCAGAATATACTGGTTCAAAGACGGCCATCCTCTACGACCTTCGGAAAGAATTCATTTGTTAGCAGAGAGAGACGTTCATGGCGTGGAGATCACGGAGGTGAAAAAAGATGATATGGGGGAGTACTCTGCCTACATCAGCAATGCAGCCGGTTCTGCTTACTCCTCTGCCCGGATGATAGTATTGCGTACGTATACACATGCCTCAATACAAAATACAAATCTCAAATGAAACGATGAGACACTTTTATAGATTTGCAACACTTTTTTTGTAACAGGTCCAGGGGAGATATTGCCACAAGAGAAAAAAGGTAATTTAACATTTATCCTACAAACCACAGCACAAGTATGTGTACTTTCAGTGGACAGAGTATATACTTTATTCTCATAGACCCTAAAGAGCCCCTGGTGCCACCTCGCTTCATCGAGAGGTTCAGTAACAGGAAGGTGAAACAAGGAGCAAGCATCACTCTGTCTGTGAAAGTAGAAGGTGCGTTACTACTTTCCTAGATAAGGAGAAAGTCTAGATTTCAGGCTCTACCTGCACCTCCATAATCACCTTTCTTCTTTCTTAGGATCTCCTACTCCCATGGTCAACTGGCTAAAGGAGGAATCTTTAGAGGATGTTCTGTGGATCAAGCCTGACACTAAAGGATACAAAATAGCAAGCTCTGGGCGCCAGCACAGTCTCATCTTGATGGACGTTGGCACAGAGTACACTGGTGCCTACACCTGCATTGCAACAAATAAAGCTGGACAGTCCATCTGCACTGCTCACCTGGAGGTGGATGCGAGTAAGGAGAATAAAGTCATCAAGACACTTTATTTTGAAATGAAAGACTAAATGAGTGTGTTCTTAAATCAGAAACACTTTTCAAACCACCCTTCCCTTTTTTTTCTCCCTCCTGCTCTCTCTAGCTCCTCAGCCCAAGAAAGAGACAGCAGCTTCAGAGTAAGTTCTTTTTAAAATATTTTGAATGCTTTTCACATTAAAAGATGTCTGTAGTAAGCACATCTAATATAAATGTAAACACATGACAAATTGTAATACTGAAATCTGCTCAGGGTTCTTGGGATTACAGTTAGTCCTCCACAGGAAGATACTAGCAGAGCAAAGGGTAAGACGTATTAGCCACTCATCTGGAACAGTAATGTTTTATTTTTGATGATATATAGAAGTGAATAAAAAAAATGTTAAAATATTGATAGAGTTCTTTACTTTTTGTTGAACCTTAAGAGGGCAAAATGCCTTTCCTAGGTGAAGTAGGCTCAGAGGAATTCCTCATGAAACTCACCTCTCAGATCACTGAAATGGTATCGGCCAAGATCACCCAAGGTAAGTGGACCATGATAGCTCTGCATTAAATATTTAGAGACTAACGTGTTCATAGTACAATATAAAATATGTCCATGAGGCATTTCAGAACTGGTCTATTCTGGCTTCAAGTCTGGTTTAAACCAAGATAAATAAATGATTATGCTAGCATTGGACCGCAGCTCCTTCTCAACAAGTCTTAGTGCTCTTAAACAGTTTAGCTAAGAATATACTTAAAATAAAAGGTTTCAACGTATGGTTTCACCATACATCCTCTAAAATTATATTGATTCAACGCTCACAACACCTTCAATCTCTTAAATTGCCTTGTGTCTGTAGTTGGAATAAAAATCTGCAGGTTAACTATCCATATTATTCATAGTTACTAATGCTAAAGACTGAAGTATGGATCACACATTATGTTGCATACAGTGCTTTTGCTGCATTGCTCTGTTATCTTCTTGTCAGGTTTGGTTGAATTCTTTGAATTCATTCTGGCTGTTTAAGAAATGTTTAATCCGAATGCTTTAATGCCTAAATGCTGAACTGGCTATCACTTTCCTTTGTTTCTGAACACCAAACCTGACCGAGGAGTGTTTCTTAGTGCCGTGTTACTGCTTGTCTAGTGCACGCTTTAATTTATTTATGCATTTATGACATAAAATCTCCCATTCCTTCATACAGGTATCATTTCCTAACCACCTTTACACCCATTAGTTTATCACTCCCACTAAATAAATACTCATTAAATGATTAATTTGTTATTCAGACAGTTTACAGAATCATGAAGTGCTCCAGTGGATGAAATCTTGGCCCAAATCTGCCAGTATGTATCCCAAGTGCATCAGCATCACAGATACTCTACAGTTTTCCACTGAAATAGTTTCTATCTATTAATAAATGACATGATAAAACAGTTTGCCGCACATTTCCTTTTACATACAAGAAATATTTAACTATTCATACAACAACTCTATTTCAGTGTCAGCTTTATAACAGCTAAGCCATCCCCTTTTATTCCTGTTGGTGCCCTTTATATCTCCTTACTCAACTTTTAATTACTTTTCTTACCCTTTCTCTTGTTACTAAAATAGTTTTTGCAATAACCTATGAAGCCTCTGAATAGATGGAATACATGCTCACCAGCAGACATGTATGTGGAGAAAAAGCATTGCTGCATGTTGTGATGATACTAATACAATAATACATTGTAGAGCGCTAAAGTGATTAACCACTGTGGATTTCTCCCCTCTGTTGTTGCATCGTAAAAACTATATGTTGTTACTTCAGTATACAGAAAAATTCACAATGACAAGGTAAATACAACACTGGTACATGCAACCACAGTTATGGTTTTAAATATGAATTTAAGCTGATGGACCTGAGTGAGTGTGGGTACTAATACCTGTTGCATAGATTTAAAGGACAGATTATACTAATGGGAAATTTCCACACGACTAACCTGTTTTCCTCTTACTTCCTCCTTACTGCTCTAGCTTCATTACGCGTACCAGGTGGTGACAGTGATGATGAGACTAAGACACCTTCTCCATCACCTCATCACGGTCGGTCCCGTCCTCCCTCCCTCATTGCTGACTCCTCCTCTGAGTCTGATGAAGGAGATGCACGGGGAGAGGTGAGATACAAAACAAATTCCACGAAGTTCAAAGTGTGCATCAATATTTGGCAAATAAAAGATTTATATGAGAATTTCATCAAGTAAATACTGGAATGACACACCATGACAGAATACTAAATAAAACAATGAAATGAAAGTTTTTATGCAGCAGTTTCATTTGAAATGTCACAGTCTGGATGAGGCAGACTGTATGCGCTGTGAAAAAGGACTCAAATGCAGACCAAAAACAGAATATGAAATGTGACATGGATTAACAAAAAAACGAGCAGTTTATTAAGGCTGGAAAAATAAATACGAACAAAGGGCACGGGTGAAACTAAACAATAACCTAAACTGGGTGAACTAAAACTAAGTGAAAAAAACCTTAAACATAATGAACTGACAACATGGATACCTGAAAACATGATGTGGACGAGCAGACAACCTGACATGGAATGACTGAAAGCACACAAACTAAATACACAGAGGAGGATAACGAGGGAAGTAGAAACACATGGGGAAACAGCTGAAACAAATGAACATAACAACATCACAAGGAAAGCGTAAAACTGAACACATTTAACCTAGGAACACAGGCCTTTTCAAAATAAAACAGGAAACATAATAAAACGCACATATGACTACATGAACTTGTCGACAAAAGACATGCAGCCTGACACACAACAAGAGCAAGGGAGACTTAAACAAAGGGCTTCAACACACAAGGTGAATCTAAGAAACAATGAACTATAATAGCGACCTAGGTATAAATAGAAATGAACCTAACTTTACATCAACATCAAAATATACTAAAACTCAAAACGCTGAGCTAAATAACCTCAGGATCGTGAAATGAAGGAATAAAGGGAAATTCTATTAAGGCTAAGTTCTTTTTATAAAGTACTTTTATAAGTAGGTCTGGTGTTTGTATCCAGGATGGAGCCTTTCTCCGTTGAATTTGCATGTTCTCCCAGTATCTGTGTGGGTTCTCACTGGGTACTCCGTTTTCCTCCCACAGTCGAAAAACATGCATTGGATTTAATTTATTGGTGATTCAAAACTGACTGTAGTTGTGTATGTCTGTCTGTGTCTGTGTGTTAGCCTTGAGACAGATTGGTATTCTGTCTCTCATTGTCTGACACCTGGGATAGCCTCCAGTCCCCCTGCAACCCTGTCATTAATACACACATATTTTTTTTTTTTTTTATAGATGTTTGATATCTATGTAGCAACAGCTGATTACAACCCCATCGTGGCGAGCAAAGATTCCATCTCTCTAAAGGAGGGACAGTATGTTGAGGTTTTGGACTCGGCTCACCCACTCAAGTGGTTAGTTCGGACCAAACCCACCAAGACTACACCATCCCGCCAAGGCTGGGTCTCACCAGCCTACCTGGATAAAAAACTCAAAGTATGTCTCAAGAACATTGCTGCCAGCTCACCACTGCATGCTGCATGCATTGGGTAATATTTTAACATTTTGTTTTTAAATTTGTATTACAGCTCTCCGCTGATGCTGGCGACCTTCCAGAAACGAGTGTGGAAGAGGTGTCTGAAGGAGAATACAAAAGAAAATTATTGTAAGTAAAGAATATCTGTCGTCACAAAGCAAACCAGCCAAAGAACCATAACAAACTATTAATTCATGCTTCTAGCCAACTGATCCAGGAACTGATAAACGGAGAATCAGAGTTTGTCAAGGAGGTGGATTTCTTCACCTCCCATCATCTGAAGCATGCAGACAGTTCTGATGCACCGCCTGACGTCACAAGCCAGAAAGAAGCTATTTTCAGAAACATTGATGATATCAAGTCCTTCCATAATAAGTGAGCTCACCTCCATATTTTCAGCCATTTTTAATGTAATCAGAAGTATGCATATGTGGATGCATTATTCTTATGATTTTCTTTTTAGGGCATTCCTCCCAAAGTTGAATGACTGCGACACTGATGACGACATAGCCATGTGTTTCCTGAAGAACAAGGAGGGCTTTGAGAAGTACCTCCAGTATCTTGTAGGTCAGAGTCAGGCTGAATCTGCCATCAGCGACAAGACTGTCCACAGCTTCTTTAAGGTAACTGTAGGATTCTTATTGCTATACTATGAATTACAATTGTGTAACCTGTTAAAATCTTTTTCTTTTTTAACCCCCCCCCCCCAAAAAAAACAGGAATATACTGACACAGCGCAGGCTAATGCAGACCCTGCAGATCCACGGGTAAGAAGCATAAATGCCTATCTCCAACAACCACTGGAGAGGATTCAGAAGTACAAGGTCTTCCTGAAGGTAATGGAGTGCATGCATACAATCATCTTAGAATCAGTTTTTTTCTTTTCAGGTATGTCCACAATCAGTGTAACTTCATTTTTGTTAAAATTTCTGCTGCAACATCTTCAGGAGCTCATTCGAAACAAAGCAAGAAATGGTCAGAACTGCTGCCTGCTGGAAGAAGCTTTTGCAATGGTGTCTGCACTCCCTCAGCGTTCTGAGAATACCCACCACGTCTCCATGATTGAGAACTATCCTGCCACCCTCGAAGTTCTTGGAGAACCAATTAGACAGGTACCATGTATCTGCCGACTGTGCAGAGTCATGATTAGGCATAAGTGTTTGGCTGTTTATTTACGTTTGCTCTCTCCCATCAGGGGCCTTTCCAAGTGTGGGAGGGTGCTCCTGGAATTCGAACGTCCTCTAGAGGTCACCACCGCCATGTCTTCCTCTTTAAGAACTACTGCATCATCTGCAAGCCCAAGAGAGACAGCAACACAGATACACAAGCATATGTTTTCAAGAACATGATGAAGGCAAGTGTTTTTAACATGCATTCTTCTGGCCTCCCCCCAGGGGGAGCTCTGGCCTCCCCCCAGGGGGAAGCACTGGCCTTTCAGGCATCCTTACCCTCAGTTTCTGAGTTTTTGCAAATTTCCCACCTGTGGGACTAATAAAGGTCATCTTTATCATTATCTTTACAATCACTCATTTTAGTTTGATCTTTTCTTTCATGGTCAGCAGCCTAAATGATGTTTGCTGGTTTCTTTATCTTGTTTCAGTTAAATAACATTGATGTGAATGAAACGGTTGAGGGTGATGACCGTGCCTTTGAGATTTGGCATGAGCGTGAGGACTCTGTGAGGAAGTACACCTTACAGGCCCGAACTGTTACCATCAAGAACTCGTGGCTGAGAGACCTCAGAGAACTGCAGCAGCGATACAGCATGCCTGCATGGAGTGAGTGCCACTCAGGCACCAGTTTTCCTTTGTTCTTTACCTCTCTATTGCTTCCAGCACAGCATTTTATACCAAACTGTTTTCCAGGTTCCCCTGATTTTGATGAAATTCTGGCAAACTGCACAGCAGAGCTTGGCCAGACTGTTAAGCTGGCCTGCAAAGTTACTGGTGTGCCCAAACCATCAGTCACCTGGTACAAAGGTGAGGCATTTCCTCTGTGGCTTTTAGCCATGTGGAGTGACATTCAAAGGTTGTTTCATGAGTGGGTTTGTTTACTTGTTGGATGCAGATGGACGCGCAGTGGAGGCAGATCCTCATCACATCATCATCGAGGACCCCGATGGTTCATGCACACTAATCCTGGACAATATGACTGCAGATGATTCTGGTCAGTACATGTGCTTTGCCACAAGTGCAGCTGGCAATGCCAGCACCCTCGGAAAGATCACAGTTCAAGGTAAGTAGTACGTGATATCATTCTAAAACACCTATACATAGCATGTTCCTAACAATATTCTTTTCTGCTGCTTCATTACACTTTTCTCATGAAAAATGATGAATAGTCTAAAACATAAAACACCGTCATGCGTTTCTTTTAGTACCTCCTCGTTTTGTAAATAAAATAAGGAATGCCATCTTTGTTGCCGGTGAGGACGCTCAGTTCACCTGTGTAATACAAAGCGCCCCCAAGCCCAAGGTCAGGTATGGATACTTTCCTTATGTTTTCTTCTTTCCTTCATTTGGTTCCATTTAGCTTTTTTTTTTTTAAATATCAGCCCTGTCCTCTAATCCTGTCTCCTGTCTGTATGTGTCCCTTTTCAAGGTGGTTCAAGGACAGCAGGCTGCTGACTGACCAGCAGAAATATCAGACCTACAGTGAGCTCCGAAGTGGCGTTCTGGTTCTGCTAATCAAAAACCTGACAGAGAGAGACCTTGGCCACTATGAGTGCGAGGTTGGTCTAGACTAATTCAATTCCATTTAACTGTATTAGTTTTGTACCATTTCAGAGTTTACATAATCTCTGGGCAATTCACTTACCGTATTAAGGTTAGGATCATACAACATTACAGAGGGAGATCCTACAATATGCAAGCACTGTTGCAAGTAACAGTAAAATAATTACATTTAAGAGGAAGAAATCTACGGCATGAAGAGGCTCTTGGAGTGCAGTTATAATACGTGAGACAGCGAGACTCATTAACCTCAAGTTTTGTACACTTAATGTTAAATGATTGACAGAAGCAATAGAAATGTATTCTAAACACATATAAAGGATAATTAAAACTATTAAGATCTATGTGTTCAGAATTTGGAGCTCTACAGTAAGAGGTCTCAATACCAGAAAATATCTCAGATAATTACAAAAATACTATTTCCTGTATTTTTAAGGGTCAATGAGGGGAGATTTTATTGCAGGTCATTCATTTGCCTTTGTGCCTATAAATTACTTCCAAGATAGTTGATATTAATTAGCAGCAGTGAGTCACATTTATGACTCTAAAAATATATCTGTTGGGTTCCAGTTGTCGAACCGTCTGGGCAGTGCAAAGTGTGCTGCCGACTTGGTCCTCCCCTCTGCCGTGGCTCGCTCTGGTGAGCAGGCCATCACCATTGAAGGTAGGGAGTCTGACTTTATCCATTCAGTCTTACTCTTTGTGGACTTTTTCTGCTTTTTAATGAGCAGAAAATGCTTTGAGTGCAGCTTTAGCAATGTAAACTAACCATCATGCTTTGTCCGTGTTCCTCCCAGTTACCGAGCAGGAGACGAAAATACCAAAGAAAACCATCATCATGTAAGTATGAGCAAAGTAGAATGAATCCTGTCAGGTAGGAAGAGCTTGGTATTGAAAAATCTTGGATTTTTTTTTAACCTAAAATTACAGTTTATATTAATAAAATATTTTCTGCATATAATATAGATTTTAGGAGTCTTTAAGGTGGGTCCAGTTTTTGGGTTCATGTAACCATGTGTGGGTATTGCTTTTAATAGCTAACATTGCCCATCATTGGGCATTTGGGGCATTTTTCTGTATGTGTGTGTTTTTTCCTCTGGCCCCGTGTATGCATTGTGTAGTATTTATAGCCTCGATGCCAAAGGAATCTATCACAAGGATAATGAAAGGGTGGGCTGTTCTCATCAGGGTGCTGTCTACTTCAACTGGCAGCTTTATTACTGCAGCTTATTACTTTCCTATTATTTTTAAATCCAAGATCTAAAAAGTTTTATTTACATAGGCCTAATGCACTTCTTATTCCAGTGAGGAGACTATAACCACCGTGGTGAAGAATCCTCGGATGAGAAGACACAGATCACCTGGCTTGACTCTTGCTGGTGTCCACCGCTCTGAGACTTCCACCCCTGAGCCTCCTACAGCCAGGACAAGGAGGATGCCTACTCCAAGAAAGACCACTATCCCAACTCTCTATGTTACTGAGCCCCAGGGGGCGGAAGCCAGGGGAACAGAGAGCAAGCCCAGGTGGGTTGAAGTAGAAGAGGTCATTGAGTATAAGGTCAATAAGTCCCCCAGGCTGCCCAGGAGGAGAGGTATTTCACCAGCAGGGTCTGATCGTGCAGGCACTCCATTGAGACTCAAAAGGTCTCCAGTGGAAAACCCAAATGCTAACAATTCCAACAACAAGCTTGTGGAACAAGCACAGGCCCAGCTGCAGGGAGACATCAGCAGCCAGCCGCTGTCCTGGGAGGAAGAGGTGACTAATGCTGCATCTGGGTCTGCTTCTGGGGAGCCGCATGAGCTCTCTTCTGTCCTTGCTACCGCTGGAGAAGACGACAACGACCTGGATGATCAACAAACTGTAATTTTTGAACCCGATGACGAGGAGGATGAATCTGTAAGAAAGCAAGACCCTATGTTTCTAAAACAAGGAGATCGTATTTTAACCCTTGAGGACTTGGAGGATTACATCCCAGAGGAAGGAGAGACTTATGGCTCTTCCCATACGCAACACGTTCTTGATGAAAAGCCTTGTGAGATCTCCGTGCTTCAGAGAGAGATTGGCGGATCAACAGTGGGACAGCCGGTGCTTCTCAACGTGGGTCGGCCTGATGTGGTGCCCCGGCAAAGGACTGGCTTCTTTGGCCGTGTCAGGGGGAATCTCTCCAGCAGCCTTTTCTCATCTGCTGTCCCACCGCAGGCCAGGGAGGCTCGGTCAAGGGCGGAGAGGCACGTGCCTATTCAAGTGAGCCATGCAAAGCTGGAAGTGAAGCCTTCGTACTGCTCAGAGGTGCAGAGAGTTGAGGGCAGGCAGCAGAGTTTTAAAACCAAAGTGTCAACCCAGACCTACGGTTACACATCAGTTGGTAATCCTGTCACTCTTCAAATTAAAGATGACCTTTATCAGAACCAGTGAAAAGCAAATATTTAATTGGCATCACAAACCCTCTTAGTCTTAAATAGGGACATTCACTTTACATGAAAATACAGATCCTAACCTGAGCTACATTTACTGCATTTGACAAACCATTCCAGTTTTAGCCTGCCAATCAGATAATAGCGTCATCCTTATTTTCTTGACAGATTGTTAGACTCTGTCTCTTGCAGATCAGATGAGATGGAAACTATAGGGATAATTGCATCACTGTAGGCAGGTTTCAGTTTCATGCTGTTCTACTACAAAACATATACATGTTGTGTGATGTACAGTATGCATGACGGGCAGAAGCTATGAAAGGTCTGACAATCACTGAACCTTCATATCTAATTGTGAGTTGAAATCTTTAAATAAATCCAATGCTAATGTTTTTGGTTATACATACAATGATTGACAAATGTATCAGACTGCCACCCCCAGTGTAAGGTTCATGTCACAGCTTCCCTAAATTAACAGTACTGATTATTACCAAAATCAATTTTATGTTTCTGTGATGGTTAATCCACCAGTTTGCTCTTTAATCAAGGTTATATTCCTAATCCTAAATAACTGCATTTAATGAATTTTCAAATTTAGTTTTACAAAAAAAAGGAAAAAAATTGTAAAGCACATAATTTTCAGTTAAAGTTAGTTATTTACTCGCATGATTGTATAATTGTTTTTTTTTTCTTCTTTTCAATAAGATGTGAATTCAGCTTCTCAACTAAATAATTTTGAAACACATTTTTGACAGATAATAAATTATTACTATAAGCAGTGTACCTATGCTGAATCATCAGCTGTACTTCCCAGTGTTAACTGATCCAAATGTAATCCTTAGTCCATTGCTACATAGATGGGATTTATATTTTTTCCAAGTTTTACTTTTGTACCATTCAGGCCATGCTATGGCACTTTGGATTCCTGGCGCTGGAAATATTGGGAGGTAATGACATGCATGTTTCAAGTAATCGTCACTGAATATAAAGGGAGTGTAAACTTAGGGACTGTTGTGTTTAGGAGCTGTTAGTTAATCAGAGTCGCCTAATCAAAAGTCTCTACTGCATTATTTTTTGGAGTTGTGAATGATTCCTTTGTGAGCAGTTTATACAAACATGACACGTGTGCAAGCAAATCATTTGGTAGGTGAACAGATGCCTGTTTCCAAGTTCCTACCATCAACTGAATTTTTTACTAAACTTTTTTGAGATTTGTGTCTGCTAGTGCAGTGAAACAACCTGTGAACTCACAGGCTGATACAGGGATATTCATATACAAGTGACAGATATGTAGATGAGTGACTGCATGTATTTGCTTCTCTAAGACAGATGTGTTTCTCTAGAATAACCAGAGTCGTCATCTTATATTTGATTAAGCGCCGATTTTTATGCAAAGTACTTGAGCTGACAAAATTTACTACCTTTTCAGTGCAATTTAAAAGTAACTAGAGTAACTTCCTAATTAAACGTGTGTGGTGTTTGTGTTGATTAAAACGTGTCCGTTACAAGGATGATATTATGTAATAATTTTAAATCACAAACTGATTTTTCTGCTTGTACTTGTACATGTGTAGTTTTGGACAAAACATGGTTGAGTACAAAGTGTTCAATTAAATAAAAGTACTGCAAATACGCCACATAATTAGATTCTGTAGTAATTTCTTTATATAGCACAAATTCTGCATTGTTGTATGGTAACATATTTACAGATGTTTCAACATAAACGTCATAGTGCTGGACATAAACTGAGCACATGTTTAAAACAAGCACATTTCTATAACAGCTAGTTAGATTTTAAAAAGGCCTTCGTGTATTTGTTTACTATGATGTAACATTTGCAAGACTTGAATTTAAATGGTAGCATCAGGAACATAAAGCTCTCTGTGCAAAGGAATGAATGTTACAAGGTACAGGAAAACACCGATTTAGGTATAATTGACTATCCAATCTAAAATGGAAATTTAAAAATATTTACTGTTTTCTTAATTCTAAGCAATAAAAAAAAAGCAACAATTCGCTGTCATTTTACTGTACAGGTAAAGCTGAAAACTGAAACTTACACAATATAAAGTTTTCACAAATGTACAACTTTAAATAAACACGTGTTATAAAAGAATACAATGTAGTTGTACTGTTTCTACCTCTGTGATGGGTTTTAATTCTACGTGAGCACAGCAGTATTTATGGTTTTCCAGCAAACAAAGAGTGTAAAGGAACCAACACGTTGTCTGGCAAGTTATA
>VUQR01014296.1:33535-44010 GCA_015108515.1 Hemichromis elongatus | reverse complement strand
GGATTTACTGGATTAAAAAAAAAAAAAAAGTTTTCACAAATGCACACAAAGAAATTGTACAAAAGTGGGCAGTGGTGCAGCTGCTGTGGATTTGGCAGAATGGCTCTGGCCATGCGGGTCAGATGACTGACCTGCAGCATGTGTTTCTCTGCTATGAACTGGGCTTTGAAGGCCAGGTCAGATGACCTTTTGACTTATTTCAGTGACAAGAAGGTGCAGGGGAGACTCCTGAGTCAAACTAAACATAGGCATTCAAAGTATGTTCTATTAGGCATAGTGTGAGCCTCGATCATTCAGTAATTGTCACATTTAAATGACTGATCCATATGAGCCCATAATTAGGAATACAATTTAAGTGTGCTTAAGTGTAATCTGCATGCTAATCGTGCCTGTGAATTGTAATGTGCACAAAGTCAGATTTGCTGTACAGAACTGAGCAATTGCTGGGGAAATATTTGAGCTACATTTGGTGTACAACCTAAAGTCAGTTAAAAGAAATATCAAGATGAAAGAATATTACAGGATACTAAGATCACTTTTCTTGACTGAAGTGGGTGATCAGTGATCAAGCTTTATACAAAGTGATGTGTGTGTGTGTGTGTTTCTACTTGCAGCCAGAAGAAAGCTGCTGGAGAAAGCCAGACAGGCTGGTTTGGGTGGATTCAGGAAAACGAGTGGAACCAAACCTACTTTCAAGGAGATGTGGGATGGGGAAGGAGGTAAGTTTGCTTACTGTGAAGTGGTTGATTTAAACTATTTTACTTAATGATTTTTTTTAACTGGAATTACCTAAAACATTTTTATTATTTTGATATGTTTTGCAGGAGTGAAGGAGACGGAGAAGGATGGGACGCTGTTATCCGTGCAGGAAATCAAGACAGCCCATTCACTGGGAAGCACTGACAATAAAGATGTGCAGGACATGTCAACAGCATTAACAGACAGAGGAGACTTGGAGGAGTTGGAGGGGGACGAAGAGGAAGATGAAGTAGAAGAAGAAGGAGAGGAGGAGGATGGTGATGATGTGGAAGATTCAGAAACTGCTCTGCATTTAACTGTGACTGATTCCATGTTAAAAAAACTAAACAGTCCTGAAGAAGGCCACAGGGATGCACAGGTAAAGTCGGAGTCTTCCTCTCTAGCAGGGCGAGAGCCAGAGGTTGATCCCGATTTTGACCCTGATGGTGACCTTGAGGGGGATCCACAAGGAGATCCCTATCCCTGTCTGCACTGTGAGCGCCACTTCGCCACCAGACAGGGCCTAGAGCGTCACATACACATTCATGCCACGAGCAACCAGCAAGCACAACTTTTCAAGTGCCGTTACTGCAATAAATCCTTTGGCTCACAGGTGGGACGGCGGCGGCACGAGAGACGGCATGAGAGCGGATCTAAGAAAAGGCCCGGCTATCTGGCTGGACCTGCCAGTCCTATGGTGCAGACGGATTCGAGCCCTGACTGCACCAGCCCAACTACTCACTATATAGCCACAGGATCCCAGTTTACAGGAGGACAGCTGCACAACTCTGATATGCAGAGAAAGGAGTTGGGGCCTCATGTTGACCGTCCCTTTATGTTGGATGAAAACGGGGAGTCAAAAGAACTCCACCCCTGCAAGTACTGCAATAAAGCCTTTGGCACACACACTAACATGCGCAGACACCAACGCAGAATACACGAACGACACTTGTTACCAAAGGGAGTTCGCAGGAAAGCTATGTTGCAGCAAGAGGCAGCGAGGCAGCCTGACGGGTCCCCCAGCATGAGCCCTCCCACCGTCTACGTTCCCAGTGCAGATACGGAAGACGAGGCGGACAGGGATGATTATGCGGTTGACATATCCAAAAACATCTCTGAGAATTTGAGTTTCTACATTGATGGCAAGATCGTGTCCACGAGCACAGTGAGTACTTGCGAGGTGATAGAAGTGGACTCGAGATCTGCAGCTCTGTTTGGTCTGGACACTGTCATCCTCAACCCAGCTCAAATCAGTCAAGCGCTGAAGGTGGAGGCTAGAACAACTAACACAAAGCAAGCCTCCAACACTGGGCAACCAGCAGCTAAAAGGAGAACATCTACACCCCCGCTTATTCCCAGCCTTAAAGTGGAGACGGAAACTTCGGCGTCATCTTCATCATCTTCTTCCACATCTTCCTCATCCAACGTGTTAGTGGGAGGTCTGTTTCAACAGGCCACTGATTCATCGGCTTTTCAGCGAGAGAAAAACGTTTACCTCTCGCCGAAGCTCAAACAGCTTCTTCAGACGCAAGACATTCAGAAATCAACCGTAACTCTCATAACAGACAGCCATAAGCTAGCCTCGCAGCTGTCCGTCATGCCGCTGCAAGGGTCTTCAGGGAAGTTTAAAAGAAGAACAGCCTCTCCTCCGTCGTCGTCTTCGCCGCAGCTCAGCCCTTCAAGTAAAACGGAGAGCTGTAAAGTTGAAGTGGCAAGCTCATTTGCTCTTAAGGTACCGAAGCTGGAAAGCCAGACTGCGTCACCTTGTGAGAGTCTGATGGACAACGATGACAGGGAAACCCTGAGCCCTTCTGGAAATGCCACCGATAACCAACCTTCCTCTAGTAGTGGAGGAAATTCCTGTAATCAGCAGCCCTTGGATTTGTCAAGCTCTGTCAGCAAGAAGAGTGAGAGTTTGAACAAGGTGCTCGGGGACTTGGCTCTTGATTTAAGCTTCCATCGGAAGACCGCCGTTGAGCCTGAATCAAAGGGGAATGCAGCACCACAGCCACTAACCAAAAAGAAAAAGCCTAACACCAGTATGCTTGAAAAGGTGCTAATGAACGAGTATGCTGGTCTAAATTTGCCGGGAGATGAGGGGCCCTCGACTCTGGCCAATCTAAGTTCTTTCCATTCTCGCTCTCCAAATGTTGCATCAGATTCAGCCAACCCCTCTCCGCCATCTTTGACCCCCATGACCATGACTCCCTCTTCACCCGGGACTTCTAGTGTCACGTCCCCGACACCACCCCCGCCTTTACTACCCACCATACCGTCTCCGCCAGCCATGCCTAGTTCTCCTCTCTCTCAGCCTTCGGACTCATCCTTGCTGAGGCCTCTGCCTGTGCTTTCGCCAAAAATGTCTCCGAGATCAGTTGAAGAGAAATCCCACTTGGCGGAGGAGAGCTTCTTAGCTGAGGAAAACAAAGATGAAGAGGAGAAGCACATCTCTGAGCCGCCGGATTCCCCAGACACTTCACTTAAAGGTCCCTCGAATGGGTCAAGTACACCGAGCCCTCCAGAGCCGGAATCAGTAGATCTGCCTACTACAGAGGATGATGTATCACAGACTGAAACTTCCAACAGTTTGCCTAATGGTAATCAGAACCATGACACTGTCTCTGAAACTGAGAAACCCGACTTTGCTGCTATTTCATCCCAACCAGAATCCTCATCCTCCTCAAAATCTCCTTCTAAATCACGTGATTCATCCTCATCACAAGCTTCACAGTCTCCCCTTCCGATTAAAATTAAAAAAGAAACTGAGCACTGTATAGATGAATTATCGGGTACTAGTCATGCCTCTCCGGGTGTAGTTGACTGTTCTCCTCAGCCTGCTGCTGCTGCCCCCACTGCCCCTGAACTGACTGATAAAACTGCTGAGCCCGAGGAAATCGACGTGACATACTGCAAGACTTTTGTGTGTAATGTCTGTGAAGAGCCGTTCGGCTCCATCAAAGAGCTCAGCGGACATATCGTACAGCACGCTGCAGACTGGCCGTTAAAGTGCGAGTTTTGTGTCCAGCTGTTTGGTGACGCTCCAGCCCTGCTTGCTCATCGGACGACACTACATGGAGTGGGCCAGATCTTTGTGTGCTCAATTTGTTCCAAAGAGTTTGCCTTTCTCTGTAACCTCCAGCAGCATCAGAAGGATCTGCATCCAAATGAAGCATGCTCACATACTACTGTAGAGAGTGGGAAACTTAGGCCACAAAATTACACCGATCCTTCTAGAGCCAAAGAGGAAAGCAGTCCCTCAACACCAGCGCCTGAAATGGCTGATGAAAATGCGCCACCCAGCGACTCCCATTTACCAAAAGAAGAGCCAGATGTTAATGGAAATCTCACAGAGGAGGGGGGAGAGGACCCCAATGAGGAGCTGTACACTACAATAAAGATCATGGCATCAGAAGGAGGGAAGCCTAAAGGTCCTGACGTCCGCCTTGGCATTAATCAGCACTACCCCAGTTATAAACCACCCCCATTTCCTTATCATAGCCGTTCCCATGCTGGCTCTGTGGCCTCGGCTACAAACTTCACCACCCACAACATACCACAGACTTTTACCACTGCCATTCGCTGCACCAAGTGTGGCAACAGCTTTGACAACATGCCCGAACTGCACCAACACATACTGGTCTGTGCCAGTGCCAGTGATAAAAAGCGTTACACTCCCAAGAAAAACCCCATCCCTCTCAAGCAAATAGTGAAGAGTCCGAACGGAGTGGCGTCCCCCACAGCAGCCGCTGCAGGCCAGAGTGCTTTCCGTAGAATGGGTCAGCCAAAGAGACTAAACTTTAATCAAGACACTGGTAAAACAAAAATGAGTGCCCTGAGCAAGAAGAGAAACCAGCTGGTGCAGAAGGCAATTTCACAGAAAAATAAAACTGCCACGAATGCTAAGAAGGCTGCCATCAAAGTGGAAGAAGAGCACACCTCTAATGTCTGCCCTCACTGCAGTCGTGTGTTCACTTATACCGCGAGTCTGACTAAGCACATGGCTGTCAGCTGCCCCATGAAGCCTGTTGTTGTTAAAAAGGGCAAAAGAGGTCTGGCGGAGGTGAAAAAAGAGCCAGGGTCTGTGGCAGATAAAAACACGAGTCTGAGGAAAAAAGCATCTGACGGCGAAGCACATGCAGAGACGGAATCTAAACCTTTAGGAAAGACCAGGGCTCGTAGCTCCGGTGGTGCGGACCCTGAACGTCTCCAGGCAAGAAAAGGGAAAGCCCCTGCCGCGGTGGGCCGACCAAAGAGGCCCGCCTCCTTCCCAGCTTCGGTTCCTGCAAGCAAAAAAACTAAAAAGAGCCAAGTTCAGTATTTACCTCCTACCCCTTCTGCTGTGGACACTCCTAGCGAGGCTTCACAAAGGCCAGCCATGAGAATGCAGCGTATGGGCAAAGAGGCAGCACCCAAGAGATTAACAGAGGCCAAGTCATCACCGCCATCAACAACACAGCAGCAGCAGCAACAACAAGTGAAGAAGGAGGAGCGGTTCTCTCTTCGAACACGGGAGAGAGTGGGTGGCCCTGTCACCAGGAGCTTACAGATGGCCAGCACAGCTCCTGCTGCTGAGGTGAAGACTGACGAACCAACAATTCAAGAGCCAAAAGACACTCAGGTGAGTTAGCTGTTGGCTTACTGCATGTAGTTTAGATTGTTTTCTAAGCAATTCAAATAACTGACCAATCATTGCACTGTTTCTGTCTGTTTGCCCCCCCCCCCAGGAGGTGGTGACGAAGTGAGCCATGTGACATTATTGAGCTCCCTCGTTTCACCTATCAGGCAGCACTCTGGAGTTACCGTGGAACCCAGGACGCCCTTTGTGACGTTTTGCTCTTTTTTTTTTTTTTCATTCTACTCGAAACATGTCAAGTCTGCTTATCTCAACTGCCTTTGCTGGATTTAAGGAGGGAACTCTTTATCTTCCATCCATCTTATGAACTGAACTGAGCCTCGATTTCTAGCCAGCCTTGCAAAAACAACAACAACAAGAAATAAAAAAACCCACAAAAAAAGGAAACTGTAAATGACAGTGAGTTAATATATTCAATGTGTGTCATTACTTGACCCAAAACAGTAAGATTAGGGCTCCGTTATTTTTTGGAAAGCTGACATATTGCAAATGGCAATCATGTATCAGTTAGTGTTAGGGAAACTTGTCTATTATGATTTCTTCCCCCCTTTTTAACTCTTTGTTGTTGTTATTTTTTTTGTTCGTTTGCTTGTTTGTTTTATTTGGATGTCTCCAGAGTCTCTTTATGCATGAGCTGTATAGAGTTAAAAACTAGATTAAACCCTTGCCTCTCCTTGTGGGCACATACTTCAGTTTATACATGATTTGCAAAGTACGTACGTTCGAATTTACAATTTTTTTTGTAGTCTTTATATTGTAGAATATATCTTATTTGTTTGGGAAACAAAAATGAAAAAGGGCAGTACAGTTTACTGCAACAATTGGTCCTCAGGAACACTGTATATGCGTGTGGTAAGTATGTGTATGGTTACGGTTGGATGACAGCTCTTCGTTAGGTTTAAATCTCATGTCAAGTGTCATGTATTTTTTTTTTTTTTACTCGCGTTCTCTTTTGTTCATCTGGTGTTGGCAGGTGATACCTGTTGTAAAAATGTGATGGGACTGATGTCGGGTCTCCTCTTTAAAAGAAAAATAACAATGAAAATAATTTTGATATCACGTATTTAGCCCAGTGTTCTTACAGCACTTTAAAACAAACTGCCAAAATTTCAAGCTGGATCAGAAAGCCTATCTATAAGAAACATGAGCCTAATGGAATGTATTCAGGTCTGCTGCACTTCTCAGACGCTGACAATTTGCCCCAAAGGGCAGAAATTTATTCTTCCAATCTCAGATATTTTCTTTTTTCTTTTTTTTTTTTTTTTTTTAAAGCTTTTCTGCAAAGACATCTGCAAACTATTTGGTATCATTAAGAAGTTTGATACAGGAACATGACCCACGAACCAAGTTTTTTTTTCCCCCTAAATGCCAAAATGCATGATTTTTTTTTTTCATTTCTTTTTTTCTGTAAGCGGAAGTATACGAAGCCGCTTCACATGTTCACAGAAGTGCAGCTGAAGGTTTTTTTTTTTGTTTTTTTTTGAGGACTGTGCCATTTCTGTTTCAGTGGATTCATGTGTACTTCATGAAAACATCATCACGGCCCTGCAAGTGACAACTTTTGTTTCTGCAGTGTTCGACCCACCTTTCCCACTCGCATCCAGTTATCCGACGGCAAACACGCAGGCAGTGCTTAAACGCTTGTAGCATGTTCTGGGAAAGTAAATTGAACAATATGATTAAAAGCTAATTTATATTTCCATGAGAAATCTTCATGTTTTGCCTTTCAGTCTCATGAATTATGTATTTAAGGATGAACAAAGACAAAAATCCCAAATGACCTCATGTAAAACGTTGCTGTAATTGACATAATTAAAATAATTTTTCAATTTGCGTAAGGCTTTATTTGTTCTTTTGCTTGTGGGAATCTCGGTTATACGCAGATTTTTGGATTTCGACATAGGGAGGACTAGGAATTTTTATTGGCACCACTGGGCTTGATTAAAAATATGTACTTCTGCATTATCATGGTATCGTGGTCATGTAAAAAATCTGTTTGTTGAATGTAGACAGAAAAGATTTGATTAACTGCACTTGTAAGCGGGTCTGACTCCTTTTATATACTGAGACCTTTTTTTTTTCAAATATAATAGATGTCCCTGCCATTGGAGCTGTAATAAAATCTTTCACATTACATTTACTGATTACCTTCTCCACTTAGAGTTTGGCAGGGACTTCACCCAATTATGAAAAATGAATTTTCGTTTTCATTCTATTTGACTTTGATAGAAGGTAAGATCTTGCATAAATCACGTTAAGTCGCCGCCTTTGCTTCATGGGTTGGCAGACTACGACCGGGACAGGGGACCTAGGAACCCCGTCAGTTGGTTCCTGCAAGATTTGTATCTATTTTGGGAGCAGTTTGCTGGTCAGGTGGCTGATGTGTGAGTCATGCATTACCTTAAACTCTTACCTCTGTGGTGTGGGTCAGCATAGACATGGGAAGCAACTTGTGTAAGAGATATATGATTCAAAGCCGTATTGGATGAAGTACACATTAGATATGGCTGTTTTGTTTATGGACTTAATAAAAATAATTAGATTAAAAATTAATCTTAGAAAATATAAAGTGTAGTGTAAATTAAGTCAGGTTTGACTGTCCTTCATCCAGATGTGCATTTATGTTTTATAATCAGCCGATCACATGGCAGCAGCTCAGTGCATTTAGGCACACAGATGTGCTGAAGTTCGATCTGAACAACCGAATGGAGCAGAAGGTGATTTAAGTGACTTTGAGTGTGCCGTGGTTGTTGGTGTCAGATGAGCTGGTGTGAGTATTCCGGGAACTGCTGGGATTTTTTTCCCCAACACAACCATCTCTGGGGTTTACAGAGAGTGATTCAACAAAGAGGAGATATCAAGCGAGCGGCGGTTTTCTGGGTGAAAATTGCTTGTTGATGTCAAAGGTCAGAGGAGAATGGCCAGAATGCTTCAAGCTGTGAGAACAATGGTAACACACATAGCCACTTGTTACAGCCAAAGTATGCAGGAAAAACATCTCCGAAATCAGAACATCTACTAACACTGACTCGGATGACACTCCTGTCAACTAAGAACAGGAAACTGAGACTACGGCTCACCTAAACTGGACTACAGAAGACTGAAAAAACATTGCCTGCTCTGGTGAGTCTCACTTTCTGCACCTTGACCTTTCACCAACTGTTTGTATCCAACGCCTTAATGAAATTTCCTCCCTCTAGGCATTCCTGTGTTTATGAGGATGTGACAGTGTGAGCTGTGTAATAAACTGGTTGTAAAAAAGAATTCATAATTCAGATATATTCAGGTAAATCACAAATTTTCAATAAAATGTATATTTACACCTGGATTTCATTTTTTGTTTTAGTTTCATTTCGGTCTGCACAGTGTTCTTCAGAAGTAGAATAAATTAATATTTATGGAGTCTATCTCATAAACGCTAAAAATAAAAAAAAGTTCCCCCACCAAGGAAAAATCACAAAGTTATTAATAGATGTTTTGTTTCTGGAGCATCGTTCAGCGAAACCAAGACAAGGAAACCTGATATTAACCTGGATGGAAGCTTCTCAGAACCTCTCAGGGTGGATGTGTAGCTGTGAATAGCTTTCAAGGTCTCATTTGACTAGTGTGCATCTGGTGAGCTTATTTTTGGACAGACCTCATCCATCTCACTCATGTAGCCCAGTACCTAAAAACCTAATGAGCTATCAATGCCGGCCAGCGGAGAGTACGCTCCACATCTTCACCAGAGCACTGTGGCGTGGACCAGATCCTCACAGAAGACATCCTGATGGATTGGGTTATGAATTAAATGTAATCTGTTTGTTGGATTTGATCCACAGGCCGAATCCCTTTATTTAGAGCAATGTGGAGACGTGTTTATTTGCCCCAGTGCCATGATGCTATAGTTTATGGCTGGATGTAGTTTATGCCTCCATATGTGAGTGTGTGTATGTGTGTGTGGAGGGGTGGGCACTTGGAGGAGTGCTGCACCATACTCATGCTGCCAGGGTGAAATATCGCTGCACTCTCTCTTGATTGCTGTGTACGGTGCTTCAGCCCTATTCATAAAAATGCAATTCCATGCAGCAGTATGCCTGACTTGACAAAATAAACTACGACATCACAGAGAGGCAGATTTAAGATGTTAAAGAGTGGAGCGATTACCCATCTCAACCTCTCAATTACACCATGCATACAATTCAGGACAAGCATCTAATTTCAAATAAATAAATAAATAAATGGCCTCAGCATCAAATAAAATAAAATAAAATATTTCAGTTCACATCTTGATAAATATATTCCCGGCTGACCTTTTCTACTTGGTATGGTTGCTTCTCAATGAAAACTACAAATATTTATGGAAGGATTTTAAAATCCGCAGTTGTGAGGAGATGTTTTGTGTGGAGAGCAACAGTGTCGAGTTATGAAAAGTTAGCCCCCTTCCAAAAGACAGTTTTTTTTTTGGCAGCTGTGAGATAAGCAAGTGTAATATTTGCTTAAATATACAATTCATTGTGCTCTGCAGTCGTAGCTGAGTGTCACGACATACGATTCAGCTGTCAGTGCAGTGGTAGGAATGTTGTTATTGTTGCACTGGGAAGAGTTTGAAATTTTGAACTAATGCGGGGAGAGTCGGAGATTCCCCCTGAGGGAGGCATAAACGTCTGTGCAGATATTTCAGCCTGGACCGGCGCAGCAGATGGATCGAACAACATGCTGACGCGAGCAAACCGCAGACCCACCAGCACGGCTGAAAATGTCAAAGAGATGAGAGCAAGCCTGAAAAGATTCAAACTTCCATTGCGCAGACACACAGAGGGCAATAACTTTGCCGAAGCGCTTCCTGTAAGGCAAACTTTAAGGCTAAAAATAAACATCTGTGGCTCAGAGTGTGGACAGATCCCTTTTATGATCATTTCAATGTTTATGTGAGATGGTAATTATTTCCATTAATGATATCATAAAAGCTAATGAGTTTTGATAAATTAAAAAGCTTTAAGGCAATAAGATCAAGCTTTACTTAATGCAAGATGTTTTCTTCTTCTTTTTTTTTTTTTTATCTAGCACAACATACAGTTGAACATTAAAAATCTGGATTAGACTGGATTAAAATAAAAATATA
>VUQR01014296.1:0-33515 GCA_015108515.1 Hemichromis elongatus | reverse complement strand
GATTAAAATAAAAATATATACTTATTTGTCCCCTGGAGAAAGAAAATTGCCAGTAACGAGATACATAGTGGAAGGGAATGACAGCTGCTCATACACAATGATTTACAGCCTCCTAAAAAACCTCACTATGCCTCTATTTCCTGTTCAAAGAGAATAGCATTAAAGCTGATGAAGGTGGAGAGGAGATGTACTCTGCAGGGCATTAGTCTCTCCGACTTGAAAGTGAAGGCGTGCCTGGCGTTTTCTCACTGTTTATGAAATGCCAGGCTTCACTTTGACCTCAGCATTTTGCAGATTTTTAGTTGGGTTTGCATGTGGCCACATGCTGTTTGCAGCTACCCAACCCTTTCCTAACCTACAAACTTACTATCACTTCCATGCTTTCCGTGCAGGACATTTTCCTCTTCTTCTACTTTTTTTTTTATTTGCAGAAGCACCTGCCTAAACCGGCCCACTGCTGTCCACTGAGCTTCCTGTCATTTCATTTCAAAACAGGAGGATGTGATGTGAGGATGTGAGTGCTGTGGTCAGGTCCCCTGTGAGCTCTCCTTGCAGAGCAACGGTGTGAGAGATGGCTCCATGACAATGCTGCTTCCTGGCAAAGTTTTTTTTTTTCTGTGCCTGGAAGGAAATTGGCTGCTTAACACCGGTTTACAGGCTGCAGAGAGGTTAGACGTTGCAAAGATGGCCTGATAATGTGCTGGAACCACTGTGCTGGAGGTCTCCATGCCAACCGCTGCACACTGGGTACAATACAACTGTGCCTCCAAGGTCTGGGAGGGTATTTTAAGATCTCGTAACATATGCTCATTTTGTTCCTGTGGTGTTGTTAATATTTATTACAACACCTTCATTTAGCCCTTTGCTGCGGCGTGAAGAAGATGATTTCAGACAGCCTCATTTTTCACTTCTCCACCAGAGCTGCTGCACTACACATTGAGGCAAGTTTATAGGAGCTACATTTTTGGTTGAGTAGGAGCTGATTTTTTATTTTATACTCAGCAGTTTTCAACAATTCCTTTTCAAGATGAAGCCTCTGGAAACTACCAGCTCTACCAGCCCTACTTTTCACTTTTTATACAACCTCTCCACTTTCTCATCCTCCTTTTTTGCCCCCCCTCCCCTCAGCACCGGGGGAAGATGAAGCACTCGAGTTTGCTAGAATCTGTTTCCCAGCAGCGGCCCGAGCTTTAAGATGGATCGAGGGGATTTGCATGGGGCGGGGTGGAGAGTTAGTAAGAGATGTGAGAGAGAGAACAGGAGAAATGTTACTGCTGAGGCGCAGCAAATGAGGGCTGTAGAGAAGAGAGGAGAGGAGGGGTAGGAGGAGTGAAAAGGGGGCACACTCACACAGATCAGAAAACAACAGTCCTGTCCGATGCCCAGAGGACAGACGCTGCCATCTACTTAGGCTGAGAGTGAGAGGGGAAGCGGGAGGATTGACTTTTACCTGATGTAGAAGCTGCACTCACCCCTTGCCACCTCTCTCTTCTACCCAGCCTGTCTGGAGCCGCAGAGGACTGTCAGCAGCCCTGTACAGACAAAGCACAAGATCAGAGTGCTGGCAGAGCAAGTGTGCCTACAGCTCTGCGTTACCTGCTTTACCACCCTGCAATCGCTCTCTTGCACCACATGCACACATTCACAGAACTTTCTCTCACGCGCGCACACTTACATGCTGACAAGCAGGCAGGCAGGCAGGCAGGCACACACATACACCCCCCCTCCCAATATTATCTGTGCAGCGAGCAGTTCTGCTCATATTGGTGCGAGCAGCGAGGGGCTGCATTTTGCTCCTCAGTAGCAGCAGCAGCAGCAACAGCAGCAACAACACAGGACAGGTCCAGAGAAGAGCAGTGACCGCCAGAGATCAAACAGCAGCTGCTCCAACTGAAGGCAAGCCCCTTGTCTCTTTTTCTCCTCGTTCTCTTTCCTTCTTTTTCCCATCTGGATGTGACGCAGTGATGCTGACCTTCCCTTTCCCCATTCTCTTTCCCCACTCTCTTTCTCCTCAGCAGCGTGTGCCAGTGGGACAGCCATGGAGGACACCCTCACCTGCAGCCATGCCACTTTCTCCCAGGTGTTTGGACGCCAGGGACAGCTCATGCAAGCCAGTGAGTTTCACTCTCTCCACATCTTAACCCCCCCTCAATCACATGCATGCCTCACATGTCAGCGTAACTGATCTCCACCCTCAGCAATTCTGCACGATCGCATCCTCAGTCTTACTGCTATTTTAATTCATCTGACCCTTGGAGGCGCATCAAACAGATTGCATTATCACGGCTTTGCAAAGAGATGAAAGCAAAAACAAAACTGGGTTATCTTTTCACACGTGTGCGCTTACATTATAGGAGAAAAACAATCTTATATTTTTCCTTTTTTTTCATCCTTGACAAACTGTGTGACTGTCATTGTGGCGCTAACCAAGTTTCTGAGGAGCAGGATTAACTTGTGCAGCACTGTGTTATAAGGAGGTGGCTTGAAAAGCTTTTTGGACAGCACGTGGGATTAACCCAGGGCTGTGGCTCAGCTGTGTTGGGAGTTACACTTTGCTAAAAGAGCGCTTTAGAGGTACTTGAACACAAAGATAAACTGGAAACTGACAGCTTTCTTTACAGACCAGGTGTGCTGGATAATATTTCTGCATGTTTTAGGAATTTCTGTGGTCTCTAAAGTAGCAGATCTGGATGCATACTTTGAATGACAGTATTATTCACAGTATGACTGAAACTGAATTTGTCAGGGTGAGACACTATTTGAGGAGCTCTCATAGCTCAGACCGATAGCTAAATTATTAAAAAGGGAATCTATCAAGATTTTCAGTGGTGCAGACACACCGAACACAACCTTGGAGCGCTGCATATAAAGCATACTCAAGTGATATCTTATTATGTAACGCACATGGTCAGAATACATATTTCCCCCAAGAGGAAAAACAGAGCTGAGATTGACTTGTCTCCACAATCAAAGTGTCAGCTGCGTCCTCCCTCAACTGGCCTGATATTTCTCCTCATGGAGTCATACAGCGAGAACTTAGTCAACGCCTTTGATGCCTTCGCTCAGCCTTAAATGCAAAGCGATTTATCACACGGTGTTATGAAGGATAATGAGTAGAGCCCAGGCGGATTTCAAAACAGATGTGCCTTTATCCTATGGTATTAAGTTTGTCACATCAATTTTAAATGCCTTTGTTTCTCGTCATTACCACCTGCAGAGAGGGGCGTCTGATTAGAGTCTCAAAGCAAGTGTTATTAACACGAGCGCAGCTAAGACAGCACTTAGTGGAGCTAATAATGGAAACACATCAGTCATTTCCCTGTGCTGTAAAATTCATGGTTCTTGACACGTGTTACTTTGTCAGGCTGTGTTGCAGGAGTTCATCTGATGGGATTTTTGAATCATGGAGTTATTTGGGAAGATAAATATGCAGATTCTGTGCAGTGAATTGTAGTTGTCTTTACACGAGAGCACTCTTTTATAAATAATGCACTTTGTTTAAATGCATCCACGGGCTTGTGTTGATAAGAGCATATTACTGTTGAAGGGGTTGCAGGGTTTTGATTAATCTTTTGCTTCAGATGGGAGGGATACTGAAAGCATCTTCACTAAATGACTGGGTTTAAGAGCTGCTGGGCCGCTGGTCGTCTCTCTGGTTTTAGGTTTTTATGGCAAGCAGAGAATGCACTGGATTAGTGTGAAAACAGTGTGCACAAAACACAGGATAAGTCCAACATATAATGACAGCTACATGTGTATACAGATGCAAATGTATGCAGAATACAAATGCTTCATAGCCCTGAATCAGTAGAGTATCTGGAGGGCATCTCAGTATAAAAGGATGTAAACAAGGAGAGGGTGTGTCAGTGCTGAAGAGTCTTATCACATTGGATCATGGATGACAGCAAAGCAAGCCAAACCTTCACAATAAAATTCAGTATATTTTTTCATCATCAGAATACACAGTGGAAAAATGTAATTATAAAAAGCATATTATATTGTGTTGTAGTACATGGCAGTGGGGCTTAGCCTTGTTGTCATGCAGCATGTATAAAGTCAACTTATTAGCTTGTAATGTGCCAAAGCCTTCACATACACTGGCTGGCATGCAAACATTTGAAAAGATGAAATGTTTTTGATGTACTTTTATTCAAATATGACTTCACTTTGAACAATTTACCAGTAACTCATGAATCACTAATCATTTAAGACCCCTCCATGAATAGCTACTTTTGCTTTTGTTAACAAAGGTCCGCCACAGCAGGTAGCGCCACCTGTTTGTTTTGGCAGATTATTATTTCTTCTTATGCCCGATGCCCTTCCTGATGCAAACCCCAAAGGGATTTCTGTCACCTCCCAGGATTTAGCAAGGATCTGTGACCTGCTAGTTGAATGTGTAAACCACTTCACTATGAATATATAAACACAGAAAGACACGAAATTCAGATTTTTCACACTATCACACAATGTTGAAACACTGATTGATGGCATATTTCATCATTCGCAGGGATAGTGTTTACTTTTTGAGCACCTTAAAACTTTGACTCATTAAGATTTGTAAAGCAGGTCAAGATTTGACATTAGATATTTTCAGGTAAGAGCTCATAAATTCTCTGACTCTGTAAATCTAAAAAGCCCAGAAAGGCTGAACAACCTTTCCATATAAAAATGCAGCTTCTCAGCGGCCACTATATAAGAAGGCTTTAAAAAGATATCAAAGTGCCTCCAGCCTGCAATTTCCACTGCCTGAAATACCATTATTGCATGTGAAAGTCACGACGAGGATTTGAAAGAACAAGAAGACTTCACGTCTGCTGGGCAGGAAATAGAAGCCACCCGTGAGTGTGAAGCAGCTGTACGAAAGTTTAGCTGATGCAGCAGCATTGTTGTTCATTCCACTGTGCAGTGTCAATACTACCTGCATCCTCATCAGAGAAATCAAATGCTGAATTCTTTAAAGCAAAAATTTTTGGAAGCAACTTTTGTGGACAATTCTTTATTTGAAATTCAACTCTGTGGCGACGAACACCAAAGGTTTGCTCAGAGAGAAACAATGAAGATGCCAATTTGTAAGCATGGGATTGGAAATAATTAGTAGCACATCACAGTGCTATAGTGGCACATTTTTTTTGACAAATATCATGCAGTTAGATGCATAAATGTTACTAAAGATGGAGGTCGCCACTTTGGCATCAGGCATTTTGAAGCTTCAGTTTTTGTGATGCCAGAACTCACCTTATACACACAAAAGGGTGGAGTGCTAAGTTATCCTGTAGCTGCATTTATAACAAGTATTAACGTAACCAACAGTATCTGCTAATTAGTGAGAAAATAATAAGTAATCATAATTTTCAATCCATTTGAAACTCCAAATGGATTTAATCCATTTTGGATCCAGCCTCAAGTGGCACCTAGATGAACTGAAGTTTTTGCTACTTGCTGTGCTGACTTCATTTTTCAGCTTTGGAGGCTGTCAGAGAAGCTTGTTTTTACCCCTCATCTTTCTATCCGCAGCAAAAAACAAAACAAAATTTAAAAAAAACCCCTGAAAACATATTTTCTTTGCCATTCTTAAAAAATGCACAAATTTCAAATATTTCAATCTTGAAATGTCATTTTATTTATTTTTTTTCTTTTTTTTTTCTTACAGTTTTGTATTATTTTGTCACCGTTTCAAGTTTGAAATTTGAATTAGTAAGTTGAAATTTAAGGCTAAAGCCCCCAAATTTTGACTTGCTTAGAGCAAATTCTTCTTTCTTGTCTTTTTCCAGTGGGAGAAACAAGCTTTCATAGGTTTTCCCTTTGCTGCAACGCAGGCTGTATTTGCTTCTTTTCACCTCAAAAATCAGCTAATCTCTCATAGCTTGAGCCATATTCTCTTTCCAGACGATGTTATTTTAATACTGTGACCTGAACAGATGTAGATTGAGAGTGTTTTCCAGCCACACACACACACATCTTCTTTCTTTGTGTCCTTTCTCAGTTTCATTCAGCTCACTCAGCCTTGTTTTACCATGAAAAGTCTCACGAGTTTGGTAATGATGCGTTTCCACTATCCAATTCTACTTGATTGGGCTTCAATGAATGGGTTAATTGTCAGAGTGGGTACAATTACAAGAGAGAGTAATCTAACAGATATGCAAATCACAGTTCCAGTCTGTTGTCTTTTGTTGTAATGAGCTGGATTTGGCTAAATGCATAGTGATTTTTTTCATAAAAAAAAAAGATTAAATGACATCCTGTGAGAAAATAGTTTTTGGATGACGAACAAGAGCTGTTAGTATACAACAGCAGGATTGTAAAATTAGGTGTTTTATAATTTGCGTCATTATGAGATAAAAGTCTCTCCTCCTCTGCAGAGCAGTAAAAGTGTGAAGTGCAGACAACATGTAAAACTGCAGCAAGTCTGTCCTTTTGTTCCAACAGCATTTTTTCCACTTGTGCTTCTAGGTAGAGTGTTAACTTTTCCCTGAATAAATGACAAGTGAAGCCTCTGTTTCTCAGAGCTGCATGCATTATTCACTACATTCTTAACCTCTTTGTGTTGCCTCCTCTCTCTCCCTTTTTTCAAAATTTTTGCTTTTATAACGTTGCTTCCAAAAAAGTTGTGGACACGGTGGGAATTAAAAAGATAATGCAGTAATCAGTGAATCGTTTAAACCCAAAAAAACCTTCGACATCGAAACTCATTTTATTATTTTAGAAAAACTACAGGTTGATTCTGAATCGATCGAATCGGCAACAAGACATTTGAAAATGACAGGAGCAGGTTTACCACCGTGTTGCATCATTTCTCCTTGTAGTAACACTCGGCGTTAAATGCCTTTGCATTTGGGAACTGAACCAGTCGGCCTAGTTTGGAAAGTGAAACAGATTGTCATTCTTGCATGATATAAGGTAAATTAACAATTCGGGGCCTCCCAGAAAGTCAATTCTGGTCATCAGGTTGTAACATTTCAGAAGAAAGATTTCATCACTCATCAAATGACTTTCTCAGTCTCCCCTTGGATGAGTGATGCAATGTCTTTCCCACTGAAATGTTACATCCTGATGACCAGAACCAGCTCACTAGTATTTCCTTACCTGTATTATTCAACGCTTCTACAAACACTTTTGAAAGAATGGCTAGCTCTCAGGGGCTCATTAGATTCCAGCATTGTACTGTCCAACAAGTTCAGTCGTGAAATTTCTTTGCAACGAAATATTCCTCTGTCTGCTGTTAGTGGTTTTTTAAAAACGTGGAAGTGATTGGGAATAACACTTAGCCAGACATAAAGTGGTAGTATACGTAAAATCACAGAGCAGAGTCAGCAGCTGCTAAGATGTTTAGTGCTAAGAGGTTGCAAACTTTCTGCTGTCAGTCACTGCAGGCCTCAAAAACAGTGCATAGGGAGCTTCAGGAAATGGGTTTCCTGTTTGATGAGTTTGGGTTTGGCAGTTTCCAGGAGTTCAGTACTTGCTTGACTGCATTTTACCAGTGTTTGGTGGAGGGCGATTATGTTGTGGGATTGTTTTCAGGAGTTGGTGTCAGCCCATTAGTTCCAGTGAAAGGAACTCTTAATGCTTATGCTTCCAAGACATTTTGGACAATTTCATGATCCTAACTTTGTGCGAAAAGTTTGGTGATGGTCTTGTTTCAACATGACTGCACAAAGCAAGGTCCATAAAGACATGGATGAGTGAGTTTGCAGTGCAAAAACTTCACTGGCCTGCACAGAGTCCTAAACCTCAAACCGACAGAGCCGGGCCTTCTTGTCCAACATCAGTGTCTGCCCACAAATGCGCTTCTGGAAGAAAATGAAAACATCAAATTAAACCCTATAGATTAGGAATGGGATGTCAGTCAATTTAAATTAAATGAGAAAGCAGAAAATAATTTTGGCAATATTGTGTATATATTCTTGAGCATTACTGGGGCCTTCATAGATGTGCAAGTTATCCATACCATGCAAACTAATGCACTGGATAGTTCTTTCCTCTTTAGCCTAGAGTATGTGTCTTCCATTATTTCCATATATAATTCCACATTTTGATTTATTTATTAAACCACGGTACTGTTTTCCCATTTCACCTCAGTCCCAAAGAATGTAACGGCTTTTCTGGAACTTGTTTTCGGTGTAATTTGCATTTGCCGATAAAACAGTGAACTTTTAAAAATTATCAAACATGCTTCCAAACTCATGCAGTCATTTCTGCTTTGCAGTCTTGTCGATGTTTAATAAAGTGCTGCCTCAGGGATCGACTATCACAACTATTCAATATTTGTTTTTGGCCTTGCTCACCGAAGTTTCTCTGGATTTTTCAAATGTTTTAATAAAATTATGAAGCACAGATGTTGAAATCCCCAAATTCATTGCAATTTTATCTTTAGAAAAAAAACCCCCTCTCCTCTTACTATTTGCAAGCTATGTGTGGGTTTAGGCTACTCTGTGTTTTTTTTTTTAGCACTGCACAACTTTTCCACTCTTTTTTATCCTTGTTCCAATTTTTTTTGTCAATATTTCCTGCATGAAATGGGGATAAATGTTTAAAAAAACAATAAAACCTTTCATTTTCAACATTTGTTATGTTCTCTTCACTTTTTTCAATTAAATATGAATAAATTAAAGAGCAACTCAACTTTTCTAGAAATAAGGTTGTGATTTTACCCGCTTCTTGTCCTACTTTTTTCCTTCAAACTGCTTGCGGCAATGAAAAAGACTCAGGAGTGCTATTGCTAGCATAAATCCCCACTAGCTCAGGCTCTGCTCCTTGCCAGAATGTTGTGTCCTGACACAGTGAAGTGGTTTCAGTCACCTTTCTGCTCCACTGGACCAAAGTGATGTGAGGATGGCCACAGTGCAAGGTTGTCTGCAGTGTCATCCACAGAGTAGCTCCACAGATGTCAAGAGCTGAATATCTTCATCCTTCCTATTGTGCAGATTTATCCCCTGTCATTGCTAAGAGAGGTCAAGGCACAGGCTTAAGATCAAAGTTCCTGTAAACTCCAGATTTGCTCATCATTGACCATACATTACAAACCGCTAACAGTAAATCCAATATAATAAATACAAAATATCCTTATTTTTCATATTCCAGATAAATTAAACAACCTAAACAATGCAAACAATGTAATCACTGCTGCTACATTTGTGTGATACATCCTACACACTTTTTAATATACTCTTACTTTCTCTATTGATCCTACTTAACTCCCTGGATATCCCCAGCAGCACTGAAAATCACTTCCTCAAAGTCATTACGAGCCTTATTTAGATCTGCCTACCTATTTTTATCCCTATATTGGATTTAAGTAGCTCAGTAGAGCCTAGACCAGTGGACGTGTCTTAATCTCTTGGTCAGTATATCTGCTATCACAGTGAGCCTCAGGCCAGAGCAGCTGGATCATTCCAGATAAGCCACTCTTGCTAATTAATTAAAGGTTAATTATTGGTTGATAGAATTCATATATTTTTACAAACCAGGTTGAAAATATAAAGTCCAATGTTGTGAACTGCACTGGTGTATATAATTTAGCTGCATAATGCTCATTAGGTCTTTGGGAGAGCAGGAATCACATGCATCTTTATTAGCAGACTTGCCCTCAGGGTGATCAATAATCCAATGGCTGTTCACTTAATGTGGTGTGTGCTCAGACAATTTGCCTGTCTGGAATTAGAGAAGATCAACATGTTTGAGTGGCAGGAGTTTGCTCATTGGCTGGAGATGGTGTAATTAGTAAATGCTGAACTTTACTGAGCTACATAGTCTCACTGTGATGCAACAACCTTTTATATTCTTTTATTACTTTTTATTACCAGTCTATACTAGAAGCCCTCTGAGGTTGTACTGTATGAACTAGCAACACAGCTAAGATGCTAACATTTCGCAGGTATGCTAATTATGCTGAACACCACAGAGAGCATGCTAACATTTGGTAAACCATATACTGTATATAAAAGATGGACATGTCCTCTGGGTCTGAAAAGTGAAGCTGATGCCACATTCAGTCTACTGGCTGTAAGAACATGATCGTCATTTGGTAAGTTATGGTTCAGTTTAGAGTAAAATAGAAAGTTAGCAGGTTATGATTTATGTAAAAAAAAAAATCATCTGTTATTCACAACAGAAGGAGGTAAACTTATCAAATATTTGGAGGGAGAAAATTTTAAGTAAAAATGATTCCACTCTGAATCTCAGCAACATGTCTGAAAAAAGTTTATTGTTGTGTAGCACAGATGTACTTTGAACAGTACATCTGTGAACCGAGGAGACCAGCTGCTAGACTTGGGAGAAAGGAACGTCAGGCCATTCTTGTTTGATATATATTATTCTAGCTGCTCAACAGTCTCTGTCTTCTTTGTTATGATTTTCTTTTCATGATAGGTCAAAATATGCAAGGCCTTCCTTAAAAAAAGTTGTTGTCTTGACGGAAACATATGTCATTCCAAAATCTTCATACAACTTTCAGCACTGATGCTGCCTTTCCAGATGTTCAGGCTGCTGATTCCATAGAAACTAATGCTCATCATACCATCAGCGATGAAGCATTTTGATCTGAAGGCTAAAAACAAACATGGATGCTTGCTCTCCTCTTTAGCCGAGAGGTCCAGGTTTTCCAAAAAATGTTTAAACTTAAATTTGTCTGACCACGGAACAGTTTTCCAGTTTGCATCAGTTCATTTATATTGAGTTTTGAGAAAAGAGTCGCATCTCATGATCATCTTCACGTGTGTTTTTGGATGCCACAGTGTTTACAGACGATCATTTATGGTGTTAATTAAGTGTTCCTGAGCCCATGCAGTTATTTCCATGAGAGAGTCTTGCTTTTTTTTTTTTATGCACTGCTGAATGAGGGTCTAAAGAGCACAGATTGATCCAATATTGTCCCTTGCACATTGAGATTTCTTCCCACTCTGGTGATATTAGGATATTTTAATTTAATTTTAATATTAGTTTAAAGAACATTATTCTGAAATTGTAACACAAGTTTGTTCGTGCATTTTTTTTTTACAGATTGGTTAACCTCTGGCTAGCTTTGCTTCTGAGAAAATCTACTGAGGAGGCTCTTTTTATGCCCAATCATGTTACTGACATGCTGACAGTGAACCTAATTAGGTGTAAAATGTTCTTCCAGTTGATTCTTTTAAGTAATGCTTACTTTCCAAGTTTTTTGTTTCCATCATCCCAGCTTCTTTGAGATGTGTTGGTGCCATCAAAGTTAAAATGAAGTAATATCTTTGATGAAATAGCAAAATATCTCAGTTTAAACATTTCATATGTTTTCTCATATGTGTATTTGAGATTTGCAACTCTTTACATTCTCTTGTTATTTACATTTTACACAGCAAACCATCTTTCTTTGGAGTTGGTTTGTGAGATGCTAATGTATGAGTGTGTAGTGTTTTGGGGTTTTCAGTTGTCCTAAACAAATAAATCTAAGCCTTCACAGTGGGACTCACAAACCAGCGCGTGATGATATGGTTCCCATATCCATCTTTACTTGAAGTCTGTACACTGGCTTTCTGGGTTTCTGGCTGCATAGAGGGTGCCACACCAAAATCCTCCTCGTGATCTTCCTTAGATTGTCATATAAAACAGCAGTTTGCACAAAAGCACCTTAATGTTGAAATCAACATGTTTCAAAATGCCCAGTCTTTGCACACAGTTTCACTAGAGTAGCAGGCCAGTGACAAGTGGCCTATGGGGAACAGCAACCAAAGCAATCATATGGAGGTTTTTGGTGCAGAGCCCTTATTGCAACCCATTTCCACCAATTGACAGTCAGCAACCTCCAGGAACCACATGCCAGCCAGATGGGGAATACAGATTTTTCCTTAGTGACTGGTGGTTGCCAGGGGGGGTCTCTAGGCTTGTTTGACTGGGCCTTCTTCACTTGACCCTAGACTGACACCATGATTATGACAAATGGTGGACAAACAAAGTTTTATTGTTATTATCACGTGTCTACAAAACCTCTGTAAGGTTGATGGAAAAATGCAATAAACTCAAGGGATGAATGAAGGTATTTTCCCCCCTTCCCCCTAACATATTATGACATGTGATGTGTATATACCCTACAAGGAATGTAATGTAGTTTAGGAATCCCTAGTCACCAGAATTTATCAATGAAGGAACATGCAAATCATGCAAAAATAAATCAAAACTATTAAACTCATGCTGTAATAATCTACTTTTAAATGTGTAAAACTGTAGTGAGCAACAAACTATAGTGTGGATTTACACTTCAGGCTTGAAGAAACTGAACTGAAAAAGCTGCAAACAGGTAACTTTTTTGTTGTTGTCGATTGCTGACTTACAAAGTAAAAAAACCCCCAAAAAACGTTATGTACAATTAATGTTTTTATATGTTTTCCAGAAAGGCTGACACTATAGTGCTTCGCTTTCCAGAGCAAAACTAGTTCCAGCCTGGATGTTGCTTTATTATTTCAGGTTGTAGCAAGAAAAAACGATTTATTCCTGCGATACTAGAACCCCCCCCCATGTGTCTCCTGGACAAAGTGCTTTGCTGTTTGCTGTTTGTACAGCATTTCATTCTGAAAGGAGTTTAGTCATTTCTCACACTTTGAATTGATGCGTCTCTTGCTCTCGTTTTTTTTCGTAATCTCCTCTGTCTCTCCCTGTTGCTCTCTTGCAAAAACACATACACGCCCTCACAGGAAACGCGGGGTTATTGCAAAATTTTAAGTGGATACACATAAGCTGAATATTGTGCGCTCAGCGAGCACATCACTTGGATTTAATAGTCACTCATCTCTCCACCACTTTAAAGCAGCTAAATTTGTCAGTGCTCGATCTGTTGTGTGCACACACTGAAGTGCCAGGAGAGTGTTTAAGATATGAACAACAGCAGATTTCACAGAGAAGCTAATCCAGCTCATTTTGGCATCTGTATGATTACTGTGTGCATCCCTTTTCTTCTTTTTTAAAGCTGTTGTGGCTTCATATATCTGTCAAAATGAATTTTCAAGTTCCAAACAAGGTAAAAACACACAGTGAAGTTGCAAGTGGTGGACAGAAAAACAAAACAGCAAAACACTCAGCACTGATGAAAAATGATCTTAATATATTTGTACACCTAGAGAGCATATTCTGATTTTCCGTTTACGTCCCTCCCGTGGTCTCTGCATCATTGAGCTCTCTGCCTGAGTGCTGAATGTGCATATCTGCATCAGCACAACCACTACATCTGGCCTCTTTTTCCCTCTTCTTTCTTACTTACACAAACGCAGAGCTGCTTCCCAAAGCATCAGTGTTCATCTCATAATCTTGTCATAATCCACCTCAGAGAAGACAAATAAACAGAAAGAGAAGGAGACAGTGGCATAGAACAGCACCTACAGCCCAATGCTCACATGAAAAACTTACAAGTATATAGAAGTATATATTTCCATCCATCCATTCGCTTCCGCTTGTCCTTATCAGGGTCGGGGGTGGGCGCTGGAGCCTATCCCAGCTGTCATAGGGCGAGAGGCGGGGTACACCCTGGACAGGTTGCCACTCAGTCGCAGGGCTAACACATAATGACAGAGACAGCCATTCGCTCTCACATTCACTTCCGCATTTACACCTATGGGCAATTTGGAATGATCAATTAACCTATCCCCACAAAGTATTTATTTAAAAAAGAAAAAAAGACAAGACAAAAAAGGGGGCGGGGGGATGTAGGTTGAGCAAAGCGCCACTTTGGCAGATATATAAACTCAGCTGGAAGTGTTTCATATTCTATGATTCAGCTCAGAATGATAGTAATGTCACTATCTGGCTCACAAGGCAACGACAAAAGGGTGAACACACTGTTCAGCAGCTTAATTTATGAAGCAAACTTACTTACAAAACTAATGATGCGTGCAAATCAGTAAGATCAGCGGCCTAGGATGTGCATGAGTGTGGAAATGTGTGTGAGAAACTAAAGAAGTGCAAATTTGATGTATGACACGGTGGCAATTATGATGAGCCCTGCTCCATCCCCCCCGGGACATACAATTAGTGCTGTGTGACTATTCTGGTATCTAATGATACCAAGTAAATACAGGGTCAGTGTTACTGTTAACAGTACTGATACTTTTAACCTGTAACGGCAGTTTATGTAGGAGAGACCAGTTTGTCATGATTTATAACATCAACACCATCGATTTGCAAATTCTGAACACATTGTAATGACCACTAAATCACTGTGCTTTTTATTTGCCACAATAACGAGTCAACACAATAAAAACACAGCTTTCGTTTTTTCATGTATTTTGAAACTTGGTATTTTGGATACCTGCAGTGTAAATGTGGCTATCTCCAAAGCACTTTGGGTCAGCTTCTGTTGTTTAAATGTGTTATAGGTTATAAATAAACTAGACGTGACAGTTAACACAAAATGTCAGGGCATTTTTCATAGTTCAAATTTCAGGTTTATTTTTTATTTTCCAAAAATACAATTAAAAAAAAAAAAGGAAATCAGTGGGTTAGGAACAAAGTGGTAGGAACAAAGTATTGATCCTATTGTAAGCATTTTGATCTGATACAGTTAGCAGAGTTGGTATCAATATTATCGATATATGGCACGATCCACCCACCTTTAACTACAAATACACAGTATGCAAAAGAAAAGGTAGGGGTCATCACAGTAAATACTACCCTTTTCCGTTTAGACTTCCCACTCCTCATCACTCACAGCACCGTCGGCCAAAAGAAGAATCTGGTGTGCTCTGAGTCTGTATAAATATGCATCACTAGTTAGTGCAGGCGCTCCTGTGGTGATGAAATATAGCCGATTCTCCCGGGTTCCTCTCTTTAACATGCAGGGCACGCAGTTAAAGGATAGGAGTGACACTGCATACTGCATGTATATCTGTGCTAAAGACAGTTTTCACTGGATTCGCTCCCTGCATGTGATCAGAAAATTAAAACATACAACATCTGGAAGCTTTCCTCTACTAAAAAGAGGATTTAGTTTCTGTCGTCAGCGCTGAGAAAAAGTAACACTTTTTGGTAACTTTCACAGAGTTCAGTGATGTTTTGACACTGTAAACACTAATGAGAAGAACCGTTTGAGCCTACGCCTTGTTAATCCGATATTCTCCTGAGCTGAGACGCTCCACTGTACATGTGATTTGTCGCCAATTTAGGAAGGAGCAGGATTTTCGATGCCAACAGTTTCTTAAGATGTCTACAGTGTGGCTCAAAGAAAGGAGTTGGGTTCACTTTTCCAGAGCTTACGATAAACAGCTCTTAGTTAGAAAATAATCATTGTGAAACCCTCTGAGGAAACACTATTACACTGCGGGACGGAGTTTACATGACGGTTGTGAAATGAAGAGTATGTGTACGTCTGTAGATTACAGCGTGTCCGCCGCCACGGTGATATCAGGCTCAGTGCCTGCTTTCTGCACATGCCCCTGGATAATATGTCTTAACGTCTGTAAGAATCACACATGTGCCTTGTGCTACATTAGCTGGTCACGTCAGACACATAATCTTCTTATAAAGGTCCTGGGTGGTTTCTGCATAAGTCTGCAGAGCTGTTGTTCTAACTTGTATCTCTCTCAGATTGACGCAGAGATGAGAAGGTAAATCATTCAAAAAATACTGGTAAAAGTGAAAAAATTATGTGTGATCATATAAACATTTGTACTATCACAGTGCATCTGTGATTCCTCTCCCACTGTGGCATCCAGTGGGGAAAATAACACCGCTCCACTCCACAGGCTTCACCTTTGACCTTTAACCACCAAAAATCAATCCCGTGACTTATAGAGGTGAAGGTTAGGCAGTCAATAGACTAATTACTTATTTGATGAGTAGTTGCAGCTTTGGCGTTCATTTCTTGATCGCACTTTTTCTTACTTCTGAGATATTTAGTCATATACAAAGGGGAAACAGTCCTGTGCAAAAGTCTTTAGTCACCCTTCATATTTTGCTGGGGAAATGTGAATGAGGTGCAGTGTTCTTCTTTGGAACGCCTTTCTTCACGTTCTCTGTCCAGATGATCCCGCTCTGCTTCAATAATGTTGAGGTCAGGGCTCCGGCGAGGCCAATCCATGACTGATTGTGTGCGATTTTGTGTTTTTATGTCCAGGTAGGCTTTTACTGCATCAGCATTGAATTTGGAATCATTCTCATGATGAAAAATGAAGCTATTGCCAATCAGACACTTTCCAGATGTTATTAAAACTGACGGCACTGTTCTGCATTCATAGTTGCATAAATTTTTACTGGCTGACAACTCACTGTTTTACTTCCTTTGTTCATACTATTAAAAAATTATTTGAAACAAAAAAATTACAATTTGGATTCATCACTTCATAAGACTTTTTGCCACTGACGTACCTCAGCTCTGTTTTCTATCCTTAAGAACGGCTTCTTGACAGCCGTCCTAAACTAAGATCATGTCCGATGAAGCTTCAGTGAACGGTAGATGGATCAACTGCCAGATGCAATTCTCAGATCCTTCATCGGGTCTTCCCTGGATTTTTTCCCCCTGTTTCTTTCAGATACTGTTCAAGTGCTGTAGACAGATTTTCAGTTTTGCCACATCTTCTTTTGCGCTCTTGTCCTGTTTCATCAAAATGTTTAAGAACACACTGCACACATTGGAAAGATATGCCAAGTTTTAACTCTTTGGAATCACCTTTTTGGTGCAAAATTTGAATTTAAATTAAAATATATGTAGACACAATACTAGTTCATTCCTTGAATTTGGTGTCTTTTTTATGCTTGAATGATTCCTAGGTCAGTGTCAGTAGCTAAACAAAAAAAAAGAAAGAAAAGTTCTTCAGATAACAGTCAGTTGCAAGTACTGGACTAAAAATGAGTGAAAAAGTAGCCAATGTCCAAAGAAAAACTATGAAAAACCTTCAGAAAGGATGGAGAACTGTTCCTCAAGACCACTTAAAAACCTACAAGAGTATCTGGGTGTCTGGGAAAATATAAAGAAATGAGGTGCGGATCAAGACTTTAGACTTAGTACAGTACTAGTATGTCTAGAAAACTACAACTGCACATGTAAACCAAAGACAGTAAATATCAACACTGCAGTGATAATTTAAAAAAGGGCTTGAAAATGCTAAAAAACCAACCAAACAAACAAACAATGCAACCTAACATGACCTCTCGGTTTGTGTTAACCAGTTACTTTGTTCCCCCTTCTTGCTGCTTAACACATGAACAGAGCCAAGATCAGAGATGCTGAACACATATTAGAAATCAGAGGCTTCCTCCTAGTTTTGGATCAGCAATTATGTCAAATGCTTTCTGCACCACAATTCTGATGTCATTTCGGTCAAAGCTGTCCTCCACAGATGTGCACTTGTAGAGACATGTTCAGCATCATTAAACAGCGCTAAGCTCTCTCCTCTCCACGCTCACGGGTAGCAGCCATGTGAATATGCAGAACGCACACGTTTTTTTTTTTGATGTGAGAGGGAAGTGAAAAAGCCCACGAGATGTTCTGGCAACAGTTTTCCCCACACAGGAATGTCTAACTTTGTAAAAATGTTGAGCTTATGCGCCTTTGAACTCTCCGAGTTGTTTACGTGCACCGAAACGTGTTAATGAATGATAGCGGTATTACCTGCAGTCTACAGTCAGAGTAGCTCATCTCCTAATAGAAGCCTGTTTTGAAATTTAATTTTGAGCATCAAAGTGGCCGATACCGATGATGGAGTCAGAACTGTCACCCTCGTGTAAGAGCAACTTCCAAGTTCAGATATTTAATCCCCATCTGTCTTACTTCAAGTTGGTGAGTTGTGTGTGCTACCTGCCATTGTGCAGCACCACAAAGATATGTGGCTGTGACCCACTTTCATCTGCCCTGCAAAACGGGTTCAGACACTTTCTCACAAACAGTCCTAATTGGAGGCAGCCTTGTCACTGGTGCTGCCTGTAGCTCCGGCTTTTCGAAAGCACTCCTGCGTGCAGCTTTGGATTTTGAAATGTCATGTTTGAGCTCTCACAGGTCTGCTCTAACAAGCAATGTTTACCCCGACTGTAAGAAGACGAGAGGATCCCGATTTCCCCTCCATATCTCAGCCCATGCAAGAGTTTCTTCTCTTCTGTCTGCCAGTTTGCATCTTCAAAGTTTCTCTTTAAGCTTGTTTTCTTGCTTGGAAACTATTGAAAGCAGCAGTTTCAAAGTGACTCACCTTGCTTTCCTGGGTCCATTTTGTGCTGTGTCTTTCTAGCTCTTGCCACATTGTGTTGTGATACTTGCAGCACAGCTGGGGAAATTTTTCTCGCTACCGGCATGGTTCGCATTGAGACCTGTTTTGCAAAGAGGGAAAAGTTTCTCCAACAACGATCACAATGCAGATGCAGTGATTTATTGGTTTAAAGTGCACTTTTGTTGTTCTCTGCAGCTGCTGTCTCCGCTGCTGCCACTGCGACTTTCTCTTATGCCATTTTTCCTCCACCTACTCAGCTCAAAACGACATGTGCTTGACTGATTTTGGGTGTGAAGTTTCCAGCCGATGTACAACTAGAAGAGGCACAATGCAGTGAAGTAGGTACACCAATAAAATAAATCAAAACACAGAACCACCTGGAGTGCACTGCGCAACAACAAAGTGTTATTATGTAAGAGAATCTCTTTAATTTATACAGTATTTATACAAGATTTCATTCTCTTTCCCTGCTGCTTTTGCCTTCCCTTCCTCTCTGTAGTTAAGACTTAATACGGATGCTAAAACAAATTCATCTTCAACCCCCAACTTGAGAACACACATAAGCTCATAGCCATTTGTTCTCTTTACCATAACAGAGGCTATTTTAGTGAGCGCTGTTCCTTATCTGTAAATTAATTACCTGTGTGTGACCCCCTGTGTGTGTGAGATCCTGAGTGGAAGATTTTGAGCGAGAGCCACAATCCTCCGAGTGGTTTCATCGGGTGTTGAAGAGGTGGCCTGAGGCAGATTATCAAAGGGCCATCTGAGGCTTTTATGTTCATCCGACGGCTTGACACTCCCGCTGAGGTTTGTTTTACTAAAGTCTTTGACTCAAAGGAAGAAAAGAGAAACCCACATTGCTCAGCGCTGGTCTGTTGTACTCCTCACTAGGTGGCACACTGATCAAAGTTATGCTAAAGTCAGCGGAGGGCCCTTTACCCCGTTTTTTCTCCACAGCATAGCGTGCTTTCTGTATAATGAAACTAAGCACCACATTTTCATTATGCATCAGTAGTGAGATCAGAGATAACCTTTTTTTCTAATATGTGCTTAATACATAGTCTAATATGTGCAGATTAAAGGCAAAAAAAAAAGGCTTTAATGAGTCATTTGACATTTGAGGCTTTTTAGTTTTGGATTTACATCGTTGGGATAACTTCATCACCTTGTTTGAGCGACTCATGAGTGCACACTTGTGTTTTTAAACACTTCACTTTTGTGAGACAGCTGAGGCAGGTTTTCGTCCTGCTTTTTACAGCATGCATCAAAGCCGCCAGGTGGTGGCAATGTTGCTGTGGGCAAAAAGAAGTCCCTCCTGCACGATCGGCTTCCACCCTAGAGCCTCGTCCTCAAATGTAGATGCAGTTATCACAGTGGCATTCAGATTTCTTAAAGAGTTGGAGAGGTTTTTATTTTTTCTTTACCCCATCTGAGTATTCCCGAGCGCACAGCTGCTTCTGAAGATATTCTTGCAAATGATTGGGAGTGAAGCCTTTACAATATCCAGAGTTTTCAGACATGTTTGATTTGTTGGCCAGTCGCTGGTTCTTTCAGATATGGAAATCGGGCATTGCATCATAATATAAAGGATTTAAGATTTCTGTGAGAAGCTGTCTGAACTAATCTTCCCAGTTTAGCCCAGTATGACATCCCTGTACCTCCAGTTTTTGATTTATTTTCGGGTTCCGGTTTTTATTTCTCTTGGAAACTCTCGAGGCCAGTTTTACTCATGATTCCCTCTGCCTTTAAATTTCTTTGAGTCTTACGTGGTTTTGGAGCCAGCTTTAAAAATCTGAGAAAATTACCTTAATGCTGACATTTTTATGCCTTAATTACAGAGCAGACAGCAGAGACATGACAGTAAATGAGAGTAAAAAGACGAGAACACACACACATAAAAAAAATGGCTGGAATCAGGACTCATATTATGGCTCCCAGTCTGAAATGTCATTTTAAAATTGGAAGTGCAGTGTTTTCATGTTGTCTCATAAAATATGCTGTCTGTACTTACACTATTTCCATATTGCAAGAATGTTTCCCCAATCTGTTTGGCTAAAAATTGCTCTTTTCCGACAGCATTATTGGCAATAAGATTATTGTATAAATTCAAAGGAACAACTGAGGACATTTTTTCCGTCTAAACATGAACCAGTTTCCAAAATAACTGGTCTGGAAGGACTGGTGCTTCTGCACAGACCCTTCACCTGAACCAAACACCATCAGTATAACTTGAAATGAGACTGCTCTCACAGATTTTAATGCATGGCTGCATTGTTTCATTGACCTGATACCCTTAGCCAAATACTCTGCTTTAACATTCATGGAGATTAGGGTTCAGCCTCTTATTTCTTATCTGCTACTGTAGGCGTTCTTAAGAGGTGATCACAGTACTCACTTCCTTGCAGTCTTTGGCATTTTGTACTCTGACGGTCATTTGATTTATGTGTGTCTGTCTTGGAGTTAATGAGTATGCCCTGCTAAGAATAAACTGAGGGAGACCTGTAAACAGACTCTGGAGGTAGCTGAATGCTTAATTTGACCAGCAAAACTACTCTAAGTTATAAAAATGCAGGTTTCTTGTTTAAAGGGAAGGAATTGTGCTTCTGTTCAAAAAAAGAATTGACTAATATTCTGGAGAAAGTGCAGTGTGGGGAATCTACAGGGAACGCTGAAAACTTTTCTACCCTCAAGGTTTCATTGTGAAGATGTTTTCCTTCAGGCTGCCCTTGAGATCTTTACTGTCTTACCTGTACCAGTTTTCACTTGTTTAATAATCTGAATAGCAGAGAGGAAAATTAAGAACCTATTTGAGGGAGAATGTGTTTATTTCATTAGCAGCCCCATTAGCAAATTGCAGATTTGTACATGATTGAATTATGGGAGCAATGGGAATTAACACTTGAATCTCTGCAAACATCTCTAAGCTTAATATTTACAGATTGTTATGTGTGTTTCTTTTATTTAGAGAAAGCTGATGTAATGATTGATTTATGACTAAATGCCTGCAAAACTTATTGCAGTACATTCCCATCAGCCTCAGATGTCCTTTATCCCTTAACTGCTTATCCAATTAGGGTCATAGGGGCACTAGAGCCTACAGTATCCCTGCTAACAGTGGACAAAGGGCTGGGCACACTCTGGAGAGGTTGTTGGGTCCATCACATGGCACACACAGAAACAGGGAGCCACTCACACTCACATGTACACCTGCAGCCCCTTTTAGGAATCATCAATCAACGGTACCGCTCTCTCTCCAGCACAATAATCTGGTACAGTGCCCACATTACTGTTGACAAGTTTCCATCTCATTTTCCACTCATTTTCCAATCCTGATACTCCTTCTCGTGGGGCAGCAACTCTTCTCTCAGCCAAGAGACAGACATCTACTGTTTTTCTGCAGCAAATCGTACGCTCAAATTCTCATCCTGGCTGTGTACACACTCAGCTTAAACACACATCGGTGCTTCCTTGAAGGTCATGTTGGTTAAAATGAACAGAACTATTTTATCTTGAAAAAGGCAGAGAAACTGGAGTTTTCAAAAGCAGACAACTATATAACAAGTAACCTTCCTTTTTGTAAACTGGAACCAGCATCACAGTCAGCCACTAGAGTCTGTACTGCCTTCAGCAACGCTGGCTCCTGGCACGTCTTTAGACTTTGCTTCCTCCACCAACAACCTGATGGTCAGGTTCATTAGCTTTTCAAACTGCCTGACAATTCACTGCCTGAGATTTTACAAACTATGGGTCTGCAGTGTTCTTCCTGGGCTGAGCAATGGCTGAAGCAAGTACTGTTTTCCCATCTTGAGCAACAGCTTGCTGTGAATTCCTTGAGGCGAATTTAAAGTTCCTCTCCAAAGCCTCCTCAAACTCAATGAACTGAAGAGAATTAAAGACCTCATGGACACAAGCCTCAGTCAGGTCTCCTTTGCCTCTTTACTCCATGAAGAGGCCAGGCCGTTGATTTCTCCCTGCCAGCCCGCTCGACTCCGAGCTGTGGAAGCTTGCTTCAGCCATATTTTTGTTTTTTTCACCATCCATAAGTCAAAATATTGGGTTATCATTTAGGAATTTTGAGTTAGGTGTCTCAATTTTCTGACTTCCTAATACAAACGTCTAAGGAAATAACTTAAAAACAGAAAATAATTGTAAATTTTGATTTACTAAGTTACTAAATTAAAAAAAAACATCTCGAGATTTTTGCTTATGGATGCTGATTTGTTTTTCAGCCACGGAAACAAGCTTCCATACCGAGCAGTCTTCTCCAGATCTCGTGTTTCTCCTGAGAAATGTTGTGTTCCTGAGCCTTCTCCTGTTGCTCGTTCCCTGTGGATTCCAGGTCAAGATCTACCCTAGTGATTTCATCTTTATGCTAAATTGTGGCTAGTAAAACTCCATTTTCTTCTCAGGATCATTATGACTATTTGTTCTAACAAATGTTAGATAGAAAGCCCTTTGAGTGCCCTAGTAGAGTAGAACAGTGCTGTGTAAGAATTAGTCCCTTTACCGATTATCCTCAGCTCCAAAAATTCTCAAGGATCAGGGAAACAGTTTCCTATTTGCCTATTGCGCCCATCACAAGTTAACTCGTGTCCACGATTCTCCCTAAACAGTAAAAGGAAATACTGCTGCTGTGATGGGGCTGAAGCTGCTGCATCCTCATGATCTTGGCCTTGATGTTAAGAGCTATTCCTGTTGCTGATGTTGATGCCAAAGGTGGAGCTTTGTTATTCATCTGGACTTTCCAACAATTTTAACTGAGAAGAAGTAAATGGTAGACTTTATACCTGAAAGAGACTGGGCTGTAGCATTGTCACGTTGCCATTCACAAAAACGCATTTCACCAAAGGACTGCCACTCCTTGTCTTGTTATTTGATCATACACTATAATAATTTTATTACATGTTTATGCCTTTAGTGTCAAACATTAAAGGCCTTTCATCATGAGACTGATTAACAATACAAATACAATTCATATCTTCTTTTTTTCCACATATATATGTTTGTTCATCGGCCACCAATTATGATGCATTTGAGCAACAGCAAAACAGGATACAACATATCAACAATAGACAAGGTAATATGTTTTCTGGAGCTTATTAAATTTACTCTTTATCTGCATCCACATCTGATTGCATTAGATACAGCTCACTATCTAAGCCAGCCAAATGTGACTGCTACGCTGCAGGAAGTGTGGAAATGGGAGTGAGATGCAGAAATGAGGGACGTGGTGTGGACAGGGAAGAGACAGCTGGCATTCGGCCTGATCCAGCAGTTTTTACTCATTCTTTAGGGTTTCAGTTCTGTGGGAATGTAACTGTCATGGGCTGGGTCTCTTACCCAGCATTTTGAGATTATTCTGTATTTTTTGAGTTTCTTAGGTTTGTCATTATAAGCTCTTGTGTCATTCTTATTTGGGGGTTTAAGTTAGCCATGATTATTACGTCTCATGGTTTTGTATTCTGTTTATTGTCTGTCATCTGCTTTACGGCTGTGTATGGTCAGGTTTGTGTTGTCATGTCTACTTCTTCTTGTTTCCTGTTTTATTTTGAAAGAATCTGGTGTAATCTTGTTCATTGTGCCTTTTCCCGTAGCGTCATTAGGTTCATGTGTGTATTTAGTCTGCGTGCCTCTGTTCACTCATTGTCAGGTCGTCTGTTTTACTCTCCACAGTTTTTACAGTCAGTCATAGCTTTTCATAGTTACCTCATAGTGCTCATAGGTTTTTCATAGTTTGTCATAGTTTCATGTTTGCAACTGTCCTCAGCCCAAATAAAGGCTCGCTTTGTGTTGAAAGCAGCTATACCTCTCTGCATCTGCTTTTGGGTTCTGTACCGAACACACTGCCATGACAGCAACAACAACAACTAATAATAATAATAATACTAAAACCAATGATAACAAAATAGTGATTTCCCTGGGGACGCTCCATAGCAAATGTACCATTATCACATATTTGCCCAAAATGACAGACACTTGCCCTGAAATCTGAAAATAAACTAGTATAAATTACCTCTCTGCTCAGCATAAAAAAATAGAGATCACTCACTCTGGATAACATGCTTTTTATTGACATTGAAGTATGTTATATATGGTTCCTTGATTCAAAGGTTTCAAAGTGAGCTTTCGCCTCATCAGCGGTATCAAAGGCATTCGGTTTGCCAGTGTTTCTCTGTGTTGATTTGATGTTAGTGGTTCATTAGTGTATCAAAGGCTTGCCCAAAAAGTGAATAATGTCAGCACGTGGACCAGTGAGCACAGGCCTACCCGTCATTAATTTAGTCATTAGAGGAGACAATCTGCAGTGCCTGCATGAGTCAAATCATTTTTTTCTGCACAGGGCCAGGTAGGTTAGGATAACTAACCTAAAAACTGTCATAATTTAAAAACTGCATTTTGTATTTATTAGGGTTATCCTTGTTTATTATCAAAATTTGTTTCATGATCTATAAAGAATATATTTTTTCACAGCAATGTAGATGCAAATGTTTGCCAGTCAACAAAATAAAAAGATTATTTCTTCATAAAAATTTCAAATCAAGATGCCAATCAATGACAAGCCTCAAAAATGTGCTTTGAAGGAGGAATGATTGATGGAGTATTGAACCAAAAAACAAACAAACAACTGAAACAAATGAAAAAGCAAACTGTGAAGAAGAGAAAGGGTCCACTCACGATAACGGCATCAAAATTCACAGACAAAATTTAGTAGGAAAATAATCTTTAACATAAGTACTGCCAAAGTGCTTTTCAGGGTGAAGAGACGTCATATATTTGACTGGCAGAGTCCATCATTTCATCTCAGTCCAACTGAGCTGCGTCCTACTAGCTGAATAAAAGAGCAAAGGCAAAAATACATCATGACATCAAAGAGCTAAACTGTCTGAGGGTAAAAGGATTTTCTGTAAAATATTAGTTATGATGCTTTTGTTTGAATTCATGTGTATCTAGTGACTAATTACTTTTAAACACAAAGGTTTGGGTGTTAAAATGTGTTATGTGTTAAAAGGATTAGATGTCCCGCACAGTCCTCAATACACTCGAGTTAATGCTTAAACTTTGGAATTTAAATTATGGGGTAATTTTCCATTTAGCCTAAACGAACATCTGGTGTGGTGGTCCAGTCCAGTTATAATTTAGATGAGCAGGTACTCTGTAAAGGAGAGATGATATGACAGTTTACATGGTGCATTTAGTATCTATTACCCACATTAAAAGGCAGCTCTCAGATGGTATCCAGCTGCTGGCTGTCAGCACAGCTGCAGTTGCTCCTCCTGCAGTGATGAGAAAAACTGTGGATGAATGAATATAATGTACCTGTTGGTGATATGCAGGTGTAAATTTCATGGGTGATGCATGGGACATGTGTCCCTTCCAAAACTCCTTATGTGAGCAAAAACAGGTAACACATGGATAATCAAGCAGGTCAGTTCCCTCAAACAAAACACACAAAAGTAGTCCGAGACCTCTCAGCCCGACACTCAGAACCAAAGAAACACTACAGATGATAGAAAAGTAATTCATGCCTATATATCCGTGTTTACTCAGGGATGATGTTAAATGATTCGTAATCGATCCAGAATACCTTTGAGCCTCACTGCATCATATTTAAATTCATTTTTTTCTGTTGCCTTGTGGTTGATTTTTGTGATTTCCTGCACATTAAGAGAATTTAAGAGTACTGTACTTTGTATATATTCAGTTCGTTTTCTTTGTTCTATTTAAATGTACTTTAACATGTTTGTTGTTCAGTAAAATCAAGTGCAAAGTACAGGCTTTTGTTATTTGACCTGGCATTTTTTATTTATGTGGATATTGTACATGATTGAACTGTTTAGTGAATTTTTTTAGATATTATGTAATAAATATCAAGTGGAAAAAGTTCATTTTGTTCTCATTTTTTTTCAATTAGGTGCATGTAATGTTTTGAAATTGTTATAACCTGTGAGTGTACTGTGCATAACAGAAGTCATAATAGAATAACATGATATTTATAATCCCAATGTATTGTTCCCTATATGCCTCTGTGTCATCAATACAAACAAGTTAGAAAATTAGCTTTAAATAGCTATGCACAGCATCATTATCACTTTGACCTCAAAGGAGTGGTCAAAGGTCAAATGTGACACTTTGTAAGACTAATTGTCAGTTTTCACCCAGTAACTCATGATCCTGACCTTGAAGACCTTGGTGAATCTCAAACTAAGTAACACGATCTCATTTTACACCCTACAATGTTTGATCAGCATTCATTTAAACTATTTGAGCATTTGTGTGAGAATGAGAATGACACTCATGCATGTAAATGCTACAAAAAAAAGTTAAAATTGACCAGTATGCAACAAATTAATGCAAGATATCAAAATATGCTGAAGGAGGACCCCGAGACCTCCCAAATCGTGTATAGATATGTAGAAATTGATCCTTGGACGCTTCTCTCAGTGATGTGTCACCAACATACAGTAGATTCAATAGCTCAGCAAACTCACCCATGAAGGTATTCCCTTACTACCCCATACTATTAATTAAAAGGAACATGTTACAGCCACCATCATCGCATTTAAAATCACTACAGCTCTTGACTCAGTCACAGATGCAGCGTGTCCTAGCAGGGGTCAGTGAGAAATGAACAAACCAGGCCCTGTTTTTTGCAAGACAGCCCAGAGCTTGTCCTCCAAAACTTTTTGCAAGACTGCGCTAACTTTTCAAAAATAAATGCTGTTCTCATCGAGCTATACAACCACCTGATTTGGAGAGACACTGTATCGTTATCTTTGTCTATGGAATATTCCTTTTGGGAAAGCGTGTCCAATTTCTCTGGGGTATTATATTGCACAGTCAGCGGGGAAACTGGATAGTGATGCAGCACAGTGAGGCAAACAAGAAAATTACAGGCCTGTTCCAGATACAGACAGGGGTTCAGTTATTTGTATGCAAAGCAAACTTTTGTACGATATAATTGATCTGTCCAAATTAGCAGCTAAGTTCACAGTAATATGTTTTGGTTTTTTTTAATTTGCTAGTTCTCATCCTGACTGTGGGAGATACTGCTATTCCCTTGGTTTGTGTTCAATGTGGGCTTTTGTCCCTCAGCAAGATTGTGTTGTGTATTTATCTGGCATTGGTGTAATTGAATTGCAGCTGAGCGCACTCACTTGGGATTGACTTGGATTCCTACAGACTTCTTTTCATCTGATTCGGGCCTTTTGGGATCGAAATGTGACATTTTTTGGAGCTTCCTCAAATTGTCTTGGCAGAGGCTGCCTGACTGGTAACCAGTGGTCTCCAAAGCAAGCAGAAGCAAAAGGGTTGTTTTCATATTTTTGTCATCACTGATCCTGGTGGGACAGCTGACTGAACTCATTTGAATACATTTTCCTTTAGATATCTGCATTATAGAAACTCTCTTCTTCATATTTTGTGATTTCGCAAAATAATCTACAGAGAAACAGCATCGGGCCTTTTTCCCCAGAGCGAGGACATCATTTTATGACTGTTTCTTTTTTTCATGTGCATATTATATTCTCCTTTCACAAAGACTGTAGCGGCTGACAAAACACCAACATGCCTCATTAGAGTTCATTGTTGATGTTGTTTTTGCTCCCGTGGGTGGCTACAAAGATTGTAATGAGCTGTCCACATCTCACAGTCACCAGCAGCGCTGGGCCACCTGCATGGGAGTGTGCGTCACAAAATATATAATATCCCTCTGATTTAAATGAATGTATCTGAGTATTTTTCAATCAGAAATAAATAACCCAATCATGCAAATGCACTGTATTCTCCAAAGTGTTTCATAAAGTTTTTAACCATAAAATACACCGGGGAAGAAATGAAAGATTGTGTTTCACACATGATTCTTCTATTTTTTTAAATAGTGCCTTCACTTATTTACATATCATTGCAGGCAAGCAAGCAAAATGCTGATGTGGACCTGCACAATACATCTCATTACCTCTGTAGACCCCGTCACTGGTGGAGTGGGAGAAAAGCATGTGGGATCAATCTATGCACTCGATTTTTCTCACCCTATAGGCGGAATGTTACTCTAATGGCATTTATTTAATGACAGCCCATCATCTGCAAGTGGAAACAGGAGACATAAAAAATATAGAAATTAACTAAAAAATATAAAAATTAGAAGAAGCAGGGGAAAAATGGGATTAGTTTATAAACAGCAAATAATACTTGGGAAAATAATATTTTATCCCTAATATTTTTCATATTACAACCTTAAAGGTAGGGCACTGTGTCATAACATAACATATTAATAATAAGAAAACATTTGGAATTTGATGGCAGCAACACATCCCAGCAAAAGGCTGGAAAAGTAACCGATGCTAAAAAGAACATTTTGTAAATAATTAGGTTAATTAGTCTGGAAAACTTGAACACTGTGTCTTCCCGACCAGAGAGGATACAGACCATTCAGCTTATTATTAGCTCTCAGTTCAAAAGACTGCATCTCCTGATGATATGGGGTTTGTTAATGTCTAAAATTGACACAACTTGGCACCCTACACATCTGGAAATTAACTGTAAAAACCTGAAAGCTATGTTTTAGAGAAACACATGCTAGCATCCAGGACTCTTTTTCAGGGAAGGTCTTGCATATTTCAACAACACAATGTTGCTGAAATATGCAAGACCCTGCAATAACACAAAGAGTCTAGGTGGTGAACAGGTCTGCCTGCACTCCACTCCCTTAGACAACTGAAAAAATGTGGCCCACCATGAAATGAAAATGATATCAGACAACAACGGGACAACATTACTCTCCTAAAAGTCCAACAGCTGCTCTCCTCAGTTCACAGATGTTTACAGATTGTTGTTAAAAGAAGATGAGATGCTACAGGCTGGTAAACATGGTCCCACTCCATTATTTGTTTTTCCTCCTGTATGGCACATTTTCTCAGTTTAAACATTTAATGTGTTTTCTATGATCTGGTGTGAATTAAATATGGTTTTATGAGATTTGCAAATCGTTGCATTTCATTTTTATTAACATTTGGCAGAGCATCCCATCATTTCTTTTAATTTATCTACAAAGATAAATGAAAAAGTGCTAAATAAGGAAAAAAAAATAGATCATTTAGCCCAGACTGTGAATAGAAAAGGGCATTCTTCAATAAACTCTGATTTTTTTTGTCATTAAGATTCCTCTTCAGAAATCTTCTTTGTGTTATTTAGATGTTCACAAACGCTCGGCTTCGCCAGGCCATGATGAATACTTACACTTGCTATTGAATCCAATCGGCAATGTGAAAACAGGGCTTGGCATTGACTCGCTTACATATTCTTGGCAGAAGACTGGGGTGCGCTCTTGTGTATATGCTGCTGCCTTGTCTGGTTTGCTTCAATAAGAATATTAAAGGTGAAAGTGTTAGAGACTTTCAGAGGTACATCTCAGAGCTGAAACACTGTCAGAAGCATTGATCAAGGGTGTCAGCAGCCTGGAGATGAGATTCATCCGTTTGTAATTTCACAAGGGAGAGGCAATAAGTTATTACAAATGGCTGAACAAATCGCAAATTCAATATTTCCTGTTTTTTATTTTGCTTTTTTTTTTTGTTCATATAATTTTTCTGTTTCTTTATGCCTTTGGCCAAAACCTGTGGCATTTGGAAAGAGATGTGGTATGCTGACGTATTCAGTCTCATCAAAGTAATGTAGAAAAGTGCCCGTCTTCTCCATCATCTATCACAGTGTGCACTTGAATGTGCTGAATAAAAATTGAAAGCGGAGTAGAGAGGGGAAGAGGGTGTGTCCGCATCCCATTTTGACAGCATGTCATTTTCAGCAGCAGCATGCCATTACCCAGCGTGTTTGGCCATCTTTGGGGCAGAGAGGTACACCTTGTAAATGTTGAATGTGAAATTAGAATCCAGTCATCAACCTCTGCCATAAACATTTTATTTCTCCCCTGCACCCAGCCATGCCGCTCTCATTTGATGTACGCCGCGTTGCCTGCAGGGTTGCTGTGTGCTCGTAAACATGCCTCTCTTTGCTATGCTTCCACAGTTCAAGAGAAGGCTGGAAGGTGTGGCCATAAATCTTTGATCGTTCAGTTGAAAAGTCAACCTTGACTGTCATCAGAGAGTCACACGTTGTCTCGGTCGCTCTGTCAGTCTTGCCCAGATTGACCTCTTAGCCTGCTCAGTATTGTTTTGATGTGTGTTGATGAGAGAGAAAGTGACGCTCGACTCGGAGTCCTAATGGTTTCACATTTCTACGCAGTGTGTAAAAACTCATTAGTTGATTATTCTGTTGGTTCACTGACAGAAAATTACAATTAGGCCTGAAAGTAGTGATTATTTTGATTATCATGCAATCAAGTGATTAATTGTCTTGTTGATAAAATGTCATAAAATGTAAATCAGAATTTCTTGCAGCTTTTTTGTTTGTCAGTCATAGTCAAACAGAAGTGAACCAGTTAACTGAAGAACAGTAAGAAGCATAAGAAAAAATAGGAAGAGCAAGAAAACGATGTGGTCTATGACCATTAGGTAATCAAGGAATAGACCTAAATGATGATTTTAGTTTCATAAATATAATGTATAAGACTAAGTTGATCGGACAGACTAACAGTCATGTTCCTCTAAGCATTGCCCAACTCATATATGGTTCATTACTAATATTTGTGATTAAAAAATCACATGATTTTTTTTTTTAATTTCAGAAAAAGCTACTTTTGTAAACAGTTGCTTCTGTTGAGATCAGCTGGTTGTTCCAAACACTTGCTGCCAACAGAGTGCCCTCTGGTGGACAAGCAATGCAACATCAACACTCAAAATAGTCAAAGGGTGTTTCTTTTAAGGCTGGCTGTGTGGCAGAAATTAGTTGGACCCAAAAACACCTTCGTTGGGAAAATTAAGAATAAAATGAAAACAGCTTTACAAAACGCAACAAACACAGAGAAGGCAAGACCAAGGAACTTACAAACTTGGCACTATGGAAGAACAACACAACAAAGAGCAGAAGTGAAACTGACCATAGTGCACGCAAGATCGGAGACTATCAAAATAAAACAGGAAGCAAACAAACAATACACAGAAAACAAAACACAGACTCGACACAAAGACAGAAAGGGGAACCAAACACGGAGACAAGACTGACTTAATACAAGAGACACAAAACACAGAGACAAGACTAGACAGGACAAGACACAAAAGGAAACCAACATCATCATCTGAAGAGCACAGAAAACGAAACTCATGACTACAATTTTAAATAAAATCCTTGGTTTGATCAACGACTATGAGTCTGTAAAATACAAACAACAGATACACGAATAACTGCTTAATAATAGTCTGAGGAGGAAGCCTTGTACAGCGATGGTTCCCCTTTCTAGTGTTTCTAGTGTTCTGCTATCACACAGCTGGCCTTAAATTTATACGGCCGTCTTAGTGAAACTTCAGCGTTCATCATACTTTTCTTTATTACCACCCACAGGGTCTGACCAGAGAACTCTGTGAAGCAACAGTAGCATTGCCATTGTTTCTAATTGACAAAACCCTGGTGAATGGATTATATAATGGGCTCTATGTGATTCTCTGTGTCTTGGTTATGGATTTAGCCTAATGATTCCCCCTTTTCTCCAAAAGAGGGATTATTCTGAAGAGAACAGTGGAGCTGTGGCTGTATAGATGAAGGAAGTGTCGCAGATCACACAAGTTTGATCCAGAAAATCCCACTAGAGAGAAAGCATGCAAACAAGCTTGCCAAGACACTCAGGAGAGTCTTGACCTACATGAGAGGTGCAGAAAAACGTTTTGTAGTGTTTTCATGTGGTTTCAACATTTGTTTTAAACTTCTTTTGCAGCCGTCCAGTCTCTGAACAGCCTGAATGACCAGATTGCTCAGTTCATGGTCACTCGACCTTGTAGCCTGACTGATGAGGATGAGGCCTTCATGCCGGGAGAGAGGGACACATTGAGGAAGTCCATGACTCTGATGAGACACTTGCTCATGGATGCTCAGGTACAACCTCCTTCTTCTCTTAAAGTCAAACACACCATTTACAGCAGTGGTCCCCGACCTTTTTTGCGCCATGGACCGGTTTAATGTCAGACAATATTTTCACAGACTGGCCTTTAAGATGTCACAGATAAATACAACAAAATAAAATGATACGACCAAGACAAAGACTGTGGTATTTTGTAAATATAATATCCATCCATCCATCCATCCATCCATCCATCCATCCATCCATCCATCCATCCATTTTCTTCCGCTTATCCGTGGCCGGGTCGCGGGGGCAGCAGCCCAAGCAGAGAAGCCCAGACCTCCCTCTCCCCAGCCACCTCCTCCAGCTTATCCGGGGGATACAATCTCTCCAGCGTGTCTTGGGTCTGCCCCGAGGCTTCCTCCCGGTGGGACATGCCCGGAAAACCTTGCCCAGGAGGTGCCCACCTCAACTGGCTCCTTTTGATGGAGGAGCAGTGGCTCTACTCTGAGCCCCTCCCGAATGGCCGAACTTCTCACCCTATCTCTAAGGGAGAGGCCAGCCACCCTTCGGAGGAAGCCCATTTCCACCACTTGTATTCGCAATGTTGTTCTTTTAGTCACTACCCACAGCTCATGACCATAGGTGAGGGTAGGGGCGTAGATCGACCGGTAAATCGAGAGCTTTGCTTTTACACTCAGTTCTCTCTTCACCACAACAGACTGGTACAGCATCTGCATCACTGCAGCCGCTGCACCAATCCATCTGTCGATCTCCCACTCTCTTCTCCTATCACTCGTGAACAAGACCCTGAGATATTTAAACTCCTCCACATGGGGCAGGGTCTCTTCTCTGACCCAGAGTGGGCACTCCACCCTTTTCCGGCTGAGGACCATGGCCTCAGATTTGGAAGTGCTGATTCTCATTCCCACTGCTTCACACTTGGCTGTGAACCGTTCCAAGGCGAGCTAAAAACCATCACCTGATGAAGCCAACAGGACAACATCGTCCACAAAAAGCAGAGATAGGATCCTGAGACCACCGAAATTAAAGCTCAAAGAGTTGGCAGTTTGTCTTGTAATCGGAAGGTTGCCGGTTCGAGCCCCGGCTCCGACAGTCTCGGTCGTTGTGTCCTTGGGCAAGACACTTCACCCGTTGCCTACTGGTGGTGGTCAGAGGGACCGGTGGCGCCATTGTGCAGCAGCCTCGCCTCTGTCAGTGCGCCCCAGGGCAGCTGTGGCTACAATGTAGCTTGCCATCACCAGTGAGTGAATGGGTGGATGACTGTAATGTAAAGCGCTTTGGGGTCCTTAGGGACTAGTAAAGCGCTATATAAATACAGACTATTTACATTAAAAGGTCATTATATATAATTCTATAATAAGTCAGAACATTTTTATTATCTTATTTTATCAGTG